>JALGPY010000005.1:122756156-122921156 GCA_023055425.1 Linanthus parryae | reverse complement strand
TATAAGGGGTGTTGGGATCACTTAGAAAATCACTCCTTATAGTGCATATCATTTGATAACATAGAAGCTTTTCTAGCCAAGTTGGCTTCCCAAGCACCTCGACATCTATTCTTCTCAATATAATTTTCTTCTTCCCTTTTTTTTCTTTTTGAAAATTGTACCAGTTAATTTAACATCAGCTAAGCAGATCAGCTTCACCATTTTCAGCAAACGCCCAAAAAAAAAACCTGAAGCTTTTATTTTCTCAATGGATGACCTGACCGATTCTCTGATGCCTTCTAGCGAAATCTTAAAAGCAATCCACTTTGCTCCCTAAACGCTCATGCTTTGTATTCTAATAACTTCCACATTTTCTATTCTTATGCACATCTTCTTGTTTTGTTGCAGATTCTTCCCAAGATGAACATAGATTCCTTTTAGTTTCACTGACTCGACCAGCGAGAGGGGAACAAGGATTATCATAGGATTGTCATGAACACTCCAGCAAGTAGATCGCGATGATGAAATTCAACCAACTTAGAGGTCGAGCACACATTTAAGCGATGGCCAAAGCAAAACAAGCACCGTGATGCTATGAAGGAAACAACATTGAAAATTAACAACGGAATCGTCATTGGAGACAAGATGATGGCCATGAAATTTGCATCAACAAACATGAGAGAGAGAGGTGGCTGGCGTCAACGAAGGTTGAATTTCGACAACATCAACTTGTATCCATGTTACAGACCTGACTTTGAAGCAACAACAAGCCTAGACATGTTTTGTTTGCAACACGATGGCCTTAAAAGAGCAGCAGCAGTAGCAACAAGCAAGCACGACACGCCGACCACGCAAGCTGTGATTGTTTCCAAAGGCGGGATGGACTTGATCGCTGAAACTAGGTAGTATTGTTGCGATGAAGACGACCCAGAAAAGGTTGCGGAAGCTTGGATTTATTTTTTTAACTTCTCTTGGTCTTGTTTTCACTTTCAGGTTGTACTTGAAAGATTGTTGGATATGTACTCGACTCCTCTGCAGAGACGTTGATGATGGTGCTGATTTGTTTCGAACAAGTGACTGCAGTGACTTCTTGATGGCATTGCAACTCTTGGCAATGATTCAGCAAGGATGAGGACTTCCTAGCAGCAACAATAAGCTTGGCTTTGCTAGCTTTCTTGGTGGGCATCGTAGCAGCAGTATGGTGGCGTGGGCTTGGAGGCAATATTGATGCGCCATAAAACATAAGGATGGATGACCACGAGATCATTGAAGCAAGGAGAGCCCACGAAGTATTCAACGGCCAGGGAAGACACCAATTGTGTGATGGACTTGATTTACAAAGATAATGGCGAGTCGAGGCTGCATACAAGCAAATGGGAAGAGCAACGCACGTGTCATGACGAAAAGAAGGCAGCAACAATGGTGTATGTCATGCTTGTACATCAGCTATACTGATGGTTCTTAACCTCGTTGGTAATGGCATGTATGGCTGATCCCTGATCACAGAAGCGGTGACAATGGTGACTTCGATTTGCAACAATGATCCCCCAAAATGTCTGACTAACAAGATTTTATCGACATCAATGGGGCAATGCACGTGATACAGAGATGATGGAGTTAAGCAACAGCGGCGAGAGGGACACAAGCGTCGTGATGCTAGGATGGCAGCAACGATGGGGGACATGAAAACGTCATTACTTTGGGTGATGCGGTCGCGGCTCCGATGAGTTCTTTCTTTTCTTCTTCTTCTTATTTTTTTTTCATTTTAACAGTCAGGTCCTCTGGTTACAAACCTTCAAGTATGAGAAAAAAGAAGAATTTAATGTTGCTGCGATAGTAATGAAGCTGGAGAGCTGATCGGGGCTTTATCCGCGACATCGTAAGAAGAATTTGACCATCTCCCAAAACGGCCACCAATGAAGAACAAGGGAAAGAGACTTGAAGTTAACTTCACTCGTTATCATCATAGCCTTCCTGGCAAATCAAGTTGAGAAGTTACTACCAGGCGTAGCCTTCCGAGTTTCTGAAGTTTGCGGAAGATGGAGACGGCAACCTTTTCTTTTGCTCAAGTAGTAGCATCCAGATTGAACCGCTACATGGACGATATGTAATGGAAATAAGGGCATACTAGACCAAAGCAGTGTGGCATCATCGTCCAGACGACCACACAGATTTCAAGTCCAATTCGATGATAGTAGCTGCTCCATCAATAGTCATTTTCAACCATACAAAGATACAATAAAATGGCTTTATGTTGTTCCACTCCAATGAACCAGGTTTTAAGGAATACGAATGTGGTCGTGACAAGCTTGAAGATTTTTAATATTTGATTCTCAAGCAACAGAGATGATCAATATAACTACCAACAGTGGCGACCCACGAGATCGAGCTGACAGTTATAAGTTTTGAGATGATTAACTTCCCATGTCGAGATTTGATCACTTTGCATCATCTTCCTTCAATGTACATGGGTCGCATGATTTTTGTAAAGCAATACAAGTTTTTATTTCTTTAATGCTTCACCTTCATCTTGATGTGCAATCAACAAGGCTTTGTTACCAGATAAAATGATAATATTTCACTGTTTCAAACTCTGAAAATGTCTTGGTTAGAAACAATGTTATTATTTCGCCTTCATAAGAAACCATAGAAATTGGGGATGCAATTTTGGAATGACTGAACTCGAAAGGGCATTCCAAGCTGCCTACGTACCCTCACAGGATCAATTCAAGCGTAGTTCAATTTAGCCTTTGCAGTTTATACTCGTGCAAGTTAGGAGTAACACAGTTTAAGCTCTTATGTCGTAGAGCGTTGAAGTAGTTTATAAGCTCGTACTACAAGAGCGTTTGATGCAGTTTAGGCTCGTACTAAAGGAGCGTTTAAGGCAGTTTAGGCTCGTACTAAAGGAGTGTTTGAAGCAGTTTAGGCTCGTTCTTAAGGAGCATTTGAAGCAGTTTAGGCTCGTACTACAGGAGCTTTTGAAGCAGTTTAGGCTCGTGCTTAAGGAGCATTTGAAGCAGTTTAGGCTCGTACTACAGGATCTTTCAATTTATTTTCAAGGATGATCATCTTTCAAGAACTTGCCATCGATGAGGCAGGTTCTTCCTCTTTCATCATTTACCACTTTAGTAACGACGATGGTTTGTTGTCTAACTTTTAGCACTTCTTCGGTTGTTACAATAACTTCTGTGTGCCTCCTCATTTGAGATGGAAACTTACTACCGATCTCCTCATGATCTTTTGAAATTGCAGGTGGTTTTCTTCTTCGATCTATAGTCTTCATCCCACGCTCCATGGTTGTACCCAGCTTGTTATAGACTGGTCGTCGAGGATTCATGGTAGTATCATTCTTCACTCCCAAACGATCAAACACGGGTTCTCTTGCTTTTCTCTTTCCAAGACGGCGAAAGATGGAAGGCTTCTTTGTGGTGTTAATACGATTCCCCTCGACTAGTGACAATACACCAAAATTTTCTTCAACTTCTTCGACACCAATGACATTGCCCGATACTTCATATGGAATCTTTTCTTATCTTCGTCACCACAAGTGAGGGAGATCATATTGGCTGTTGCAGTTTCTTGTTCGTCTTCCAAAGAAACCTTCCCTTCTCGAACAAGTTGCATTATTTTCTCTTTCAAAATAAAACATTGATGTGTCGGATGGTTTACAAGACGATGATACTTGCAATATCGTGGGTCCTCAGTCCTCGTAGCTTCCTCTGGTCGCTTTGATTGAGGGAGCTCGAGCAGTTTGAGGGTCAAGAGTTGATCATGCATATCGGGAAAATTAGCATCGGGAAATGAATACACTTTGGCCTGCAATTCTTCAATGATGGCTTTGGTGTGAACCCTGCTTGATATGAGGGGAATTTATCGCCTTCTTTCTTACTTGACTTGGCGCCTAGCTTCACATGAGCAACCGTTACAGCCATTGATTATTTAGCTTCAACTTTTAATGTTCCATTGCCCCCTTTTTGAAAAGTTGGTTTGACTGAATTATGTTTAGAGTCTTGAATCGGTGGTCCTTGGCTTCCGCTAGGAGAAATACTAAGCTCCATGTCATGAGCACGGGTTGCTAACTCCTCGAAGGTTCTAGGCTTGATCCCCTGTAGGATGTAGCGAAGTCCCCATTGCATACCTTGAATGCACATTTCAATGCCGGAGCGTTCGCTTAGTCTATCTTTACAAGTTGAGACTTAGATTCCTCCATCGATTGATGTAATCGATTACAGGCTCATTCTTCCATTGGCGGGTGTTAGTGAGCTCAGTCATGCTCACCGTCCTTCGTGTGCTGTAGAACTGATTCAGGAAATCGTTCTCCATCTGCTCCCAACTGTCAATTGATCTGGGCTCAAGATCTCCAGACCAATCAAAAGCATAGCCATCAAGTTTCCGGACAAACTGCTTGACAGGTAGGTCATCATACGAACCTGCGTTGTTGCATGTCTCCACGAAATGAGCGATATGCTTCCTGGGATTGCCTTTACCATTGAATAACTTTAACTTTGGAGGATTATATCCCGTAGGAAATTGTAAGAGCTCGATCCTTTCAGAGTAAGGCTTCTTATACCATGTTGAAGGCTTGGGCACCTCCTCTACCTTTTCTTGCTTCTCTTTCATTGTTTCAAAAATAAAACTCTTCAACTGGCTAAGAGGAACGGAACCCTCTACCGATACATTCAGATCTGGCATCTTTTCTTTGTTTTTGCCATCTGCATCTTCAGTTCTTGGAGGGCCTTGGACAACATGTCTTGATTCTCCCATATTCTCCATCCTGTTCATGAGTGCTGCAAACTGAAGATCACTTTTCTCCATCGCAAGCATCATTTCCTCCACACTCTTTGATAAGAGTGCAAGTTTCTCTTCCAAATTCACGGTATTGGTGGTCATGACGGGCATGATAGAGTAGTCAGAAGTCTCGGGACCATCGTCTTTGTGTGACTTTGATTCAACGACATCGAAGGAGTATTCTGAGTTGTCATCATCGTCCTCCTTATCATCATGTTTTGGAATATCGTCTCCATCAGGATCTCCATCGGTTGATGATTGTAAGGGAGATTTCTTTATTGGTTAAATGGCTTGACTTCCTGCCCCCAAGGCTTCATGAACATCTTTGCGAACTTCAACTTCGATGGGCAGATCTGGCACATCTGGAAGCTTCGAGCCAAACACCGGAGTTGATTTCGGGATCAACACCATGGGAGGGAGGCCTAGGGCCATAGCTTTGCTTCGCGTCACCCGTCCCAAAGTTTCTTCACTTGTTTTTGAGCCATCTTTTTGAGAACTTCCAAATCTGACTGTCTGGATCTTGTGCTCCGGAACTTTTGAAACGCCTTTGTTGGAAGACATCGCGAACAAGGTTAAGTGATTTCTGAAAAGAAGAGATGAAAGGCAGAGATTGTCCCACTGGGCGTGCCATAAATTTGTACACCAAATTTCTTGTTCGGATTATGGAAACAAGTAAATCTGCGTCAAATTCAATTAGATGAAAAATAAAAGCAGGATTACAATCTCTGGTATGTATTTTCTTTAAATAAGAAAACAATCTCCTTTGATTCTCCTCTCCTTCTTCTTCGATCGAGGGTCAAGGTGACTTGATCTCGAATCGAACGACTTGATTTTCTCCAATATGGGTGGAGGTGGTGATTTGGAAGCGATGAAGTCCTCCGGGCCTTGGCGGCGTGTTCGGCGGAGCTTCAGCTTATGATCTTTGATTTGACGGAGTTGGGATCTCCGGCGGCTGGATTGAAGTCCTCCGGGCCTTGGCGACGTGTTCGGCGGAGCTCCGGCTTATGATCTTTGATTTGGCGGAGTTGGGATCTCCGGCGGCTGGATTGAAGTCCTCCGGGCCTTGGCGGCGTGTCCGGCGAATCTTCGGCTTGTGATCTCCGATTTGACGGAGTTGAGATCTCCGATGGATTGTATGAAGTCCTTCGGGTCTTGACGGCGTGTTTGTCAGAGCTTCTGTAGCCTTTGGAACTTTGTAGTATTGGGATGTGTAGTATAGTGTCGCTTTTCCTCTTGGAATGCAACTCTATTTATAGGCAAACCGAGTAGGGACATTTTGGTCATTGTAATTGGGATTTGAGATCCAAAAGATACTAACAACCTTGTTTGTTATTATCTCTTTTATTTGTTGAGAGATAATAGCAAAAATTAAATACATATGAATATAGTCACATTTTAACTAGTAACTATATAATATGTAACTAATGTTTCTTTTTATTCTACCACATGTAGCGTGTCAAACGTCACATTTTTTGCGCTACTAAAATGGTGGTAAAATAATTAATTTTCTTGTGTCAACAGTCATAAAATGATTTTTAATATTTGTCTCAAAATGTGTTTTGTGATATATATGTTTTACTTGAGATTTTTTACGATTTGAAATATTTCCCTTGAAATTGTCACAAGAAAATAATAAAACCTAATAACGTTAAGTGGAAAATGTTGTACGGGAGAAACTTATTATTATTGTCGTGTTGACTTCGGTCACTCGACCCCTATTATTTTAACCCGGCGCAACCTATCGGGTCGCTACATGTACTCACCTCTCTGGCCACAAAAAGTCTTAGGGGGCTGCCGGCAGTTAAGGTCATGGTTGCTAGTGATAGTATAGTATAGTAGATCTTTCCCCGTATCAACAAAGTGAAAATACGCCTTTCTCTGAGACAAGGATGTTTATGAAAAGGAAAGAAGAAGATATTGGGATTAACACTCACCGTTTGAGATTCAAGAAAGATAATTGAGAAGATTAGAATTTCACTCAAGTTTCTACTCTATTCTCCATGTTTACTCTTTTACAGTTTATTCCTCTTATTATTGTTATGAAAATAAATCGTGCTTCGTCGTCTGTTTACGAGCTCGGGTGTTTACTTACTCAGTATTTTGTGCTGACTTTGGAAACTACGGTTCTTTTTTTCCTTCCCACCGGAGGTCTAAGAGATGGGGACTACGGAATAGCGGGATACCGAAACTCACGTGAAACGATAAAGTCACAAGAATTCATCTAGTATGCTTGTATAGTATTGTATCACGTAGTGAATCAGGTAAATCTAAAGACTCTCGTGAATGTTTAATAGTAATATAATATATATGGAGGTTTTGCTTTCGATGTCCTCCGTTACTTTTAGCAGCGCCCTCCAGGCTAGTCTGAGCCGGATATGGGGGTTGTTGCAGTTGGTATAAGATCCGGCAATCCGATAAGGGATTTAAACCTGTAGGGGAACTTAAAATGAACATAGGAAAAGATAATTAAAATTGTGAATGCCGCTTGGGTTAAGAGTAGCCTAAGTATGAGTCTTGATTACACCCGCCCACCCACATCCTGTCTCAAGACATGTTATGTGATACTTAACCTATCTGGTTGATTTGAGATGCATTTTGAATGCCTGAGGAAAATATTATGATTGGAGAAAGAAATGAAGATGGATTTAATTTGTATTTAATGTGCTATCTTATTTGTGGAAATGAGCCATTTGTAGGGATGAGTTATGTGTCCTATAATGAAAGAGTTGCTATGTGATGATAATTGTGTGGTATATACTAAAAAAAATTGTGCTTTTACGATGATTTATTCGGATCTCCGAGAGGCCATGATAACATAACCAAGGATTGACAGACCATTATGATGCTATACTAGGAAGATTCAATATGGACAGACGGCTCATGACAATAATCATATGAAGCAATTCTTCGACGGTAGTGTTGTTGGGGTCTATGACTCTTATGATAATTAACATTAGAATCCGATCGTTAGTTTTAAGATACTTAAAGGGAATGCCAAGGTACTTAAAATAAGTGAATTGTCGATCACTGAACCAGACTATGAACATTTGGCGAAAGAGCATATGACACAATTAAAGTACCGGTTGGAGATAGTAGTTTGCAATTAGGGGCCAAGAATAAATTAATTTTATGAGTTTTTTCTAGGGATCAAAGAGTGTTTATTTAAGAAGCAGTCCTGAGAAACAAGGAGATCAACCCGTTGAACTATAATTTTACAACCTTAGTTATTGGATGGTTCTAATGTGGTAATGGTTGATTGAGGGCTACTTCTTCATGATTTTTAGTCGGAGAATTATGCTAGGTTGGTTCATTATAAATTATTTGTGCGCTCTAATAATATTTAAATAATTGAGGCGTTACTTGGAGTCTTGTTACCCTAGTGTTGCTTGAAGTTTGGGATGTCTGTTCAGCTATGTATACTCTTGGAGTTGTAAGGCTAACTTCGAGGAATGATGTTTAAACTGTGAAATAAATACCACAGTCGCCTACCAAACTTAGATGTATCATATGAAAGATTTAGTCAGATTTATTCTGAAATCACAAATTAAATTTTCTGGTCTGGAGATTATCTTGGAGTTCTGACTCAGATTATGGAGTTTATATATGGAGCTTGTTAAGTTTATATTTGGAGTTAGTCATTTCAAGACGCTTATTTGGGAGTTATTATTCTTCTGTGGAAAATTGACGCCGAATTGAATCGAGGCGTTTTATGGGAGCAGCAAGAAGCAACGATTTAGAAAGGAAAATCATGAAAGAACCTCCATAGGGTTCATAGAAAACACCAAGTTTTCTGAAATAAACTCAATATTCAATTAACTGCTGAAACAAGTCCACAAGCCGGACTTAAATAGCCAAAAATCTAAAATTTACCTAAAATAGAAAAATCTCAATAATTATTGTGAATTAAAGTCCTACTAAAGAAAAGCATTCTGGAAAAAGATTGACCCAAATCGGGTTTAAATTGACCTCCTAATCAACAAAAAGATTATAACTAAAAATAGCAAATTTGCCGATTTCGTGCCCTAAACAGCCGAATTTTGCCAAATCAGCATGGTGCTCGTGACTATAGTCACGAGTTATCTTTATAACGCCGTTTCTGGTCAGATTTATGTATGGTTCGACCCCGTTCATCAATCCTTCAATTCTGCCCCTGATTCTGCGTATGGACCGAAACAGATTTTCTGAAGCTGTCGGATATTCCTTAGAAATTCTTCCTGCATCAGTCACCCCCTCTTCAAAATAACTCGTCCTCGAGTTCAATCTAGGAAAACAAATGAAAGTCTCCACCAAGAATGGATCGCTATAGAAAGATGACAACTTGAACGGACAATTGACATACTTCTCTAATTCAACTTCAACCTCTCCAACTTCAACTTCTTCATCATCTCCATAATCATCGTAAACAGGGGGGATTGTCCAATCCACCTCAGGTTCACATGATTTGGAAATACGTTTATAAAAGATTGCATCACGAAAAACGTGCTCAATCTGCAACATACCCGAAAAATCTAGCTTGTCGATCATGGAACATGGTCCTCCATAACGCTTGTGGTTGAATGGAATCTCAAACGCGGGCTCCAAGTCATGATCCAAGGCTTGACCTTCTGTCACCATCATCATAACCCCTTGGAGGTTGATTTCCCGTTGGGGGGCTTCCTCAGCCGGAACCTGCCCGCAGCCGCCAAGTCGTCCACGCACCATGGTTATGACGATCTTCTTCCCACGTCGAACTGAGCTCTGATACCAACTGACGCCGAATTGAATCGAGGCGTTTTATGGGAGCAGCAAGAAGCAACGATTTAGAAAGGAAAATCATGAAAGAACCTCCATAGGGTTCATAGAAAACACCAAGTTTTCTGAAATAAACTCAATATTCAATTAACTGCTGAAATAAGTCCACAAGCCGGACTTAAATAGCCAAAAATCATAATTATTCTAAATATGGAAAAAATCCTAAAATTAATACTAAATAATAATTCTACCATAATCAAATGCTCAGCTAAAATATTCATCCAAATTGGGGTCAAATCAAAATCCTAATAAATAAGTAAATATTCTGAAAATAGAAAACGGACGATTTAGAGCCTTAAATGGCCGAATTTGACCAAATCAGGGTGGTGCCCGTGATTTATCACGGGTTATGTTTAGAATGTCGTTTCCACTCAAAATATTTGGCAGCTTCTTATATTAGTTAACCATCTCCGCTACTGGAAAATACTTGGAGTATTGTTGCAAAATCTTTGTTTACAGATGGGATATGTGTTCAAACATGAATTGTTCTTAGGTGTTTTCGCGTATGTCACTTGGAGGTACTGACAAAGTTTTATACATGCTTCGATGTCATGTCTTCTAGCTTATAGTTTGCAGTATGAATTTTATCAAAATAACGATAATACGAGACAAGAGGTTGAGAAGTGTTTGGAGTCCGTGTTAAATTTTATAAACTAAAGGCATATTTTAGCTGCGATTGGAGACTTTTTTTAGGCCAACCAGTATTCCAAGTTATTTGGTTGATTGCGAGAATGATAAATTTGGACCACGAAGATTTATCGATTTAAATCGATGTATGGGTTTTGATTAGAATGATATGAAGGAATGTATGGGTGTTGTCACGTGGACAAAAAAAAAGATGTTAGTTTCCGTTTGTTGCAACAATTGGTCACTGAGGTAATACCCTAAGTTTTCTCGTATACTGGACTCCTATAAGAACCTGTCATAAGAAACTAAGCTTCATATATGAAAGAAATAAGTAGCTAAAATAAACTTGAAGAGTAGCCAGCTTAGTAACAGATCCGCATAGTTGACCACCTATAAAGTCAAGACTTCTATCAGTTTGAACTTTGAATATCCGACTTTTCATAGCCCGGTGGCAATATGTAACGTGTGATGTGTGGTAGCATAGAAATGTATGATTTGTGGTATACTGACATAGTATTGAGATCATAATATTGTGATAGCCTATCAGGCTTGATTGACGAGATTGATCTGAGGATATGGCATAAAATCATGATAGAATCAAGAATCTAATCGCCCGATTGGGCCAAAGTTGGTTTTCAAGGGAAAGGAATATGCATAGCAGAACACCTTATGTGGAAATTTCATACCTGATTATATTTTTGCAATGGTTGTCATTATGAACTATGTATAACATTGCATGCCTATGTTCACATTGCTTTTTATGTGTTCCCTTTACTTATATTGCCTACTAAGACAAGGGAAGAAGCACCAACATATCTCGAAATAGTGAAGTTGATAGATCACACCATCGCATTAGCAGACTCAATCAACATAACTATACAATAAATCACTACGTCGATCATAGTCTCTAAAAATATATATTGGACAAGGATAACAAATTTACTTCGATATAATCCTTCTCTGAAGGGAGAAATAAGAGCTAAATATTTAATCTCTCCACGTAACATACCTAGAACATTGGGATCTAAGGATAAAGTTTTAGATAGTTCGTTGATGACCAACCAAGGGAAGTTCGATTTAGGAGGAATCAACCAGATATGAGTGAGATTTGGATATCAGGCGATCATCAATCAAGATAAGATAACTCTGTAACAAGGAGAAATTGAGGAGACGTTGGGAATTTGACCAAAGGTCGTAGGATTCACCCACCAGATTTAGATGCTTTCAACTAGACTGGTTGAGGTATTGCGACAGTTTGGAGTTCCCATTTCGAGTTATATTGTCACTAGATCAACTACCCTAAGGATTTATTTATTGATATGATCGGGAGTTATTTTTTTGGGGTTATCTACCATGATAATATGTCTCGGCGATATAAGTTACCTTTCCTGGCGGTACATATTTTTCACATAAATTCTATTTGGAGTATTGTTGATAATGTCTTATTGCAGTATAAGTTCTTCACATAAGTTATATTTGTAGTTTTTGTTCCATTATGGGGTTTCCCCCTAAGGTTGGTTCATGTTTAGTTTGCGAGGGAGTCTGGTCTTCAGAACCATAGTTCTTAAATTGTTACATATCTCGGGAACCTTGAAGTGACATCTCAGTAATTCGGTCGATGACTACTTTCAAAAAGGGTAAGAGAAATCGTATTATTTTGAGGTCTTGTTTGTTATCTTCTAGATCATCTGTTGTAGTGAATAGAGAATTTTGTGTGGCTATGGAGTTAATAGTTGCTTGAGCATTACTGTTTTGGAGTTTTATTACTTAACTATGACTAGAGGAGCATAAATTTTGGTACGGATTTACTTTTGGAGCCAGAGAACTCATAGAATTATGTGTTATGTATCATGAGGGGTATTATAGTTCATTAGTCGATTTATGTCTGGGATTACTATTAATATAAAATGAGCAATAAAGTTGCTTTAGTCGTTTATCAGGGATTTGGAAGATCTACAACGTTAGTCCTACCATTTTGTGTGGTCTGGCTTCGTTTACTGGAGTATGGTATAGAATGGGGCTTCAGGTTGATTCGTCAGTGGGAGTATACAAATTGGAGTAGATATTTGGGTCCATGGAATGATGATTCTCTATCAGTTATTTCTAGAGGTTACACAATTTCATAAGGAGTTCCGAGGACGTCACTCTCTAAGGGGGAGAGGATGCAACCCTTCGTCTAAACCCGTTACATGCCTAGAACATCAAGCATAGCGTTAATATTTAGTAACTGAAATAAGATGGGCCATTTCTTGATATTACGAGCGCATTCCATATTGCATAGTGAATATCATATAGAGATTTGTCGAATAAATATTTCTTACCTGGGAGGTATTACCTCGAAAACCAATTGCTCGCCATGAGGTCTTAGTGTCGTGGCTATTCATTGGATTTTAGCTTCGACGACGAAGCTCTCTTTAAAGGGGGAGAAATGTAATATCCCATATACTACCTAAGGGTAAAACAGTAAATTGACAAGTTAAATACAAATTTAGTCGTAAAAGAAAAATAAAATAAAGCTGTATAAATTATTTTATAGTTAAGGAAATTGCGTGAAATTTTAAGAAATATTGAATTAGTATCCGTAATTAATCACGCGAGCAATGTATTAATCTTAATCGTTTACACGGGTAAAACCATTGCGTAACTTCATAGTTATGCCACACACAAACACTCAACAAGTTGGTGTGTCGAAACACGCCCAATAATTTCTAAAAAGAAATGTGTCACCAGATTTTTATTTCTTTTTGTCTTATTCTTCCTTTTTTCTTTCACTCTTCTTCTTCAATTTTTATTATTCTTCTTTCTCTTTTTCCTTCGGCAACTACTTTGCCCGACACAATCACCGCCCACTACCATCTCCATCACTCTCTTCTCCTATAAAGCCATCTTCTTATTCTTCTTCGGCAGACCACACCAGTCAACGCCACCGCTGCTTTCATCACCACCATCGCCATTAGTATCATCATCATCTTCTTCATCTTCGGCGAGATCGCCGGCGAAACCGCCACCTCCACCTTCACCCACTACTATCTTTCTCTCCCTCCATCTCTCTCTTTGTTCGCTGTAAACCACAACAGCAGCTACAGCTAGCAGAAACAGAACCACCACCACCGTCGTTGCCACCATCGGAGGAAGACCACCGAGAGCACCACCACCACCCACACCTTCTCCATATCTTATTTCCCTCTGTTTCTCCCTCTCTCTTGTTCTCTGTCATGATTAGAGCCACGAAACACCAGCAGCAGCAGTGGCTAGAAGCCACCACCACCGCCGCTTCAACTTCCGGCGAGAACCACAGAAATACCACCAAGCCCATCTCCTCTGCTCTCATTCCATTATCTTGTTCCTCTTACCTCCCTGAGCCTAGACGAAGAAAGAGAGAGAAAAAACCACAAGAAAAAGGATGTGAAGCAACCGCTGCAACAACCACTGCCGCCAAACCACCATTAACGCCGGCGAGAATTCGGGTAACTCAAAACAGAGCCACCCACGACCCTTCGACCCTTCCAGTAGAGTCCTAGGGGTCCGACCAAGCTAGGAGAAGCCTCAACCGCACCCAGAACCCATCGGAGAAGCTCCGGTCGAGCCCACCTCCGGCGCCATTTTTCGGTGACTTGACCCGCACCGTCTCTCGATCGTTTCTTGCGATTTTTGGAACCGATACGCTCTAATCTTCGCCGTGTGTTGATTTACATAGTCAAAATCATGTTTTGAGGCTTTGATTTGTGTTTTGTTCGAATTGAAATCAACATGTTCTTGATGGGTATTTTTGTGTAGTTTCTGAAAAGCTAAGGGGTTATATGTGTAGCTTATGAAACTAATTTGGGAGTATTTCCGTTCTTTCAGCATAACATGGGGGTTTCTTTGTTATTTAACAATCTAAAAATATATAAATAAAATAAAAATGTGATTTTAAAGTTTAAATCAATTTCTATACTTTTTAGTTAGTATTATAATTAATATTAATAATGACAATAATAATGATGATGATTATAATAACAAAAAAATGAAACAGAGTTAAGTAATTAAATAATATAGATAAAATAGGGACCAGTTAAATAGAATTTATTTTCTTGAAAATAAACAAGCTAGAAGCATAACTTGTAATTATTAATTTTCGGTTTGTTTTAAAATTAGTTGGTAAATAAGAATTATCCTAGAATTTAAAGTTAACGGCTTTCTCAGTTGACAACGAACGTTTATTTGTACTAATAAGAAGGATGATTTATCCCAACTTGTATTCGTTCACTAAAAATATTATAAATAGTTTCCATATTCAGTTTTATAAATTTGATAAATAAATGGATAAATTAATAACAATATTCATTAAATAATTTCTTGCTTACTTAGAAATAGATATGTTGATAAAAATAGTATTAAGTAAGTATTAAAAATTTATGGACTTAAGTTATGGGTTTTTGTATAATATTAATATTTAGAATATTATTAAAATATGTATATATAGATATGGTTAAGAGATTTCGAAAGAAACTTGATAGGCTTATAATAATTTACAATTGCATACTTGTGTACATAAACTTGTGATCGAAAAAAAGAAATGTAACGTGTAGGTGACAAGTTTGTAAGACGATGGCAACATGATCTTCTAGGGGACTTTACGTGCTAATTGATGAGGATCAAGGTAAGTAAATATGTCTAGCCTAGCGTGCCTAGCTCCTTTCGTTTCATAAACTAATTTTAATATTTGTCTCAAAATGTGTTTTGTGACATATATATTTTACTTGAGATTTGTTTACAATTTGAAATATTTCCTTTGAAATTGTCACACGAAATTAATAAAACGTAATACTTAAAGTGGAAAGAGTTGTACGGGAGACACTTATTATTATTGTCGTGTTGACTTCGGTCACTTGACCCCTATTAATTTAACCCGATCGCAGCCTGCCGAGTCGCTCCATGTACTCACCTCTATGGCCGCAAGAATTCTTACGGGACTGCCGGCAGTTAAGGTCATGGTTGCTAGTGATAGTATAGTAGATCTTTCCCCGTATCAACAAAGTTAAAATATGGCTTTCTCTGAGACAAGGATGTTCATGAAAAGGAAAGAAGAAGAGATTGGGATTAACACTCCCCGTTTAAGATTCAAGAAAGAGAATTGAGAAGATAAGAATTTTATTCAAGTTTCTACTCTATTCTTCTTGTTTACTCGTTTATAGTTTATTCCTCTTATTATTATTATTATGAAAAGAAATCGTGATTCGTCGTCTGTTTACGAGCTCGGGTGTTTATTTACTCAGTATTTTGTACTGATTTTGGAAACTGCGGTTCTTGTTTTCCTTCCCACCGCAGGTCTAAGAGAGGGGACTACGGAATAGCAGGATACCGAGACTCACGTAGAACGATAAAGTCACAAGAAATCATCTAGTATGCTTGTATAGTACTGTATCACTTAGTGAAGCATGTAATATCTAAAGACTGTCGTGAACGTTTAATAGTAATATAATATATATAGAGGTTTTGCTTTTGATGTCCGCCGTTACTTTTAGCAGCGCCCTCCTGGCTTGTCCGAGCCGGATATGGGGGTTGTTGCAGTCACCACCACCTGTACCTGAAAAATATAAGTGGTGAGCTTACTGCAAGCTCAATAGAGAATATCAAAGAAACAGTCCAAGCACGTATTGTTTCATGGTACACATATTACATAATCATGCTATCACAGTTCAATATAACCATGTATATGTTAAGTCATGCATATGCAATTCTTTTATCATCTTATTATCTTCATGGAACCTGGATGCTCACATACGCGCTCGCAGCTAGGAGTGAGTCAGCCTACCTTCGCATACGCGCTCTCAACTGGGAGCGGGGTACCCACCTGCCATCAAGCTGGCAGTGCTTTCTGCCCCAGGCCTCGGGTGCGTTCAGATTCTTTCACCCAAGGGATTTTCAATCCCTTCTTGCTAACCCCGTCCATTTATCTTTCCACTTTCATTATTAATTTCACATGCAAATTGTGCATGGGCATCACTATCGACAACATCATCATGCTAACAGCATATCAACCATGCACACAGTTGATAGCATGTATCCAGCATAGTCACGAATATCCACAGTATATTCGAATATCAATTTCATCAGCATCTTCCTATGATTCAAATATTCAAATAACAATTTCCACAGCACCTCCACATAAATCATATATCAATATACAATTTCACAATAAACAGGTATAACATTGACAGAGTAATAGCATTTTGATAATTTCAACGAATATATGTAAGAAATACAACAGTTATAAAACAGGCAACGCAATACGGTAGGGCTATAACGTTGAGATTCCCTACCTCGGTCCAACGAAGCTGCTAATAAAATAATAAGAACCTCCAGAACATCTGATTAATATATCGAGAATATCCTCCGCAACTCTCACTATCTCTCTCTAGTACTTGACTGAATTTTGAAATGAGAATAACTATAACGACAAGTTCTATTTATAGGGGAGGGCGACCAATCAGGTCGCGATGAGTCGCATGACAGGTGGCATCCATGCAGGGAAGGAATTCCCAGGATACGACACGTGTCAGACACATGTCAACCATGCACAAGGAATATGCCACACGATGACACGCAGTAGGGTGGGTAGACTCGACTCGTGACCCGTGACCCGAGACTCGTCCGGGTCACGTTTTACTTTAAATCTTCAATTTTTTACGTTAACATGACTTTTCACCTATGAAAAGTTGAGCTTTTTGAATCTCTGATGATTAAATGCTGCATTTTTCTTTATGTATATAAATTATTTCACTACTACAATATTTAAATTTAAAAGTTTTTGAATTAATATCGATTTATTTATTTGTTTGTTTATTTATTTATTCATTATATTTCTTCCTTGCATCGGGCCACTAATTAGAAGTAAGGGTGTAACTAAAATTTACTAAGATAAATTCTATAGATGATCTCTTAAATAAGTCCTAATGAAAAAGAAACTTGCAAATAATCCTAATAAGTGTGGTCCGTTTGATATTTACACAGTCATCGGCGTGGTTAATTGGATACTAGTCGTTATAGTTTATCTATTAATCTTGTGAAATTACCAATGTTTCACCAGTGTTTGAAGGCGGGTGAGAATATACTCCATTTTTTCGTGCACTAAAAGATCAAAAACCTAATAAAGATACAATATTTTCACAATGAGTTGACTCGGTAAACCCGCGGGTCAACTCGCGGGTCTACGGGTTTGACGGGTTTGCACGGGTTTGCTGCGGATTTGTTAGCCGCCAGGTTTTCGAGCGGGTCAACCCGATTGACCATGTAGACTCGTAAACTCGTTAAACCTGCGGGTCAACCCGCGGGTTTGACAACCTTGGTGTCAAGCATGCAAAGCAGGTCACCGAAATGCGACACATGTCCTCCTACGTGTCAAGCATGTATAGCAGTACACCAGACTGTGACACATGTCACACTATGTGTCAAACATGCAAAGACTAGGCCTAGTAGCATGACACTTGTCCCCCGGCGTGTCACACATGAAATTAACATGTATACAAACTAACACACACTATAATACCTGTCGTTATATGCTAATCATGATTAATAAGCTAATCAACACTGAAATACATGATTAGTACTACTTATTCCTTAAATATTTTTTATCCTTAATTTAGGGATTAAAGAAGATAATAGAACTTCTGGTGTATTTCTGGACGAGCTTAACTATTATAGTTTGGCATATATTGATACATCAGTATGCTAAAGTGCTTAAACATGAATTCACTGAAGTAATATAAATTTCACAAAATGCGGTCATTACACTATGAGTAGACTTAACCAAACATGTAACATCAATATCGTATATTGATTTATCCGAGCCTGGCCAGGCATTTGCTTAAGTCCTACTCATCGAGTGCCCATGGATACATACTCTCGTTATGTGGGAGGGACAAATGCTCTCTACATCACTACCATCTCTCAGCTTGCTTCATATATTATCGCTTTTATAATTATCCAGTTACGGTGCAACGTTTGACGATTTCAAAACATGATAATTCGCAACTAGAGTATCTAGTGACTTCAAGTTAAATGACCATACGAGAAGCACTTGTGACATTCACATAACTTCCATGCAGCCTTCTCGTGTCGGGTCAATCCAGTATGCCATTACTCTTAATGCATACCCACGTGTTAGACTTGATATCTCGATATCAATCTACCGACATGCTAGTCTCTATGCATAGTGATGGTCCTATTAGCCATTATACTTAACTAGGGATAGTTTAAGATAACAACGATTGTAATATGATGACTTCATTATATTAATATTTCCATATCTAATACAATGAATAGTCTAGCTAAAACAATGTTCACATTAAATATCGATTGCCTCTAGGACATACACCAACAAGGGAGAGAAGCCGAGAGTGAGGGACAGATAGGGGCAGAGGGTGAGAGTTGGGGGTGGAGATGGTGGTGTTGACAATGGTGATGGGGTTTGTGTCTTGTTCTTCTTGTGGTTCAGTATAGTGGAAGTGAAGAGGGAGAGGGGATTAAATATTGGTGAGACATCATATGCTAGGTCCAATTAGGCTTAGGGTCAAGTCTTCGTCAAGTCAATTGGCCAATGGGTGAGGTTGCATGAATCGAAAATAAACCAATCAATTTCTCACAATTAGAAATTCATAATCGAACCTCATGTGCCAAATTACTAATTTACCCCTAGTACAAATTCGGGGGTATTACAGTGGTGGTGGCCAAGAACAAGAACAAAATAAACAAAAAAACACAAATAATGACAAAATGGTCATCAAAAAGTCATATTGCACCCCCCTACTAACTGACATTAACAGAATGATGATAGTTGTCCCACCTCCTCCACTGACAGAGGGTTTTTATCTCTGACAGGGGGTTATTTGTATATAACTCACATTCAAGGGGTGATTTTTGTCTCTTACCAAAAAAAAGAATTGAACTTTTTCTAAAAAAAGTTAGAATTACCAAACACTTTTTATGTAGATTTACATAACTGTTCGCTCCTCGTATCTTTTACACAACAAAACTTTGTAAAACACTGCGATATTCGCAAAACTAACCCCAAAGTTATTCCTTAAAAAAAAAAAAAAAAAAAAAAAAGAGAAAAAAAAAGTTGACCGTTGCTTAAAGATAGGGATTGCGGGGGGATATTATTCTTTACGTGAACAACTTAGCCTTTGGCCAGCTGATAGCATATGCTACGCTTACTTAAAACAAGCAAACAAACAGGTAGACAAACCACGTCATCACTCTCAAACCGATAATTCCAACCAAGAAAGAAAGGAAGAAAGAATATATATAGAGAGAGAGACAGAGACGGAGGCGTGTCGCCAAGTTCCAGACCGGACAAAAAGCAACGAGAAGAAGAAAGAGGGCTCGATGGTGTTCAACAGCTGGATGGTGGTGACGGTGGCGAACATATCGGCGGAGGCGTGGCAGTGCCTGGCCTGTATCCCAGAGCGAGTGAGCAGCGATGAGTTGTTAGATCTGGTGTGTTGCTTGCCCCTACACCAATTAGGCCGTTTGGCCCTCTGCCTCTGGACCTTCTTTTGCCTCCCTCCTTCCCCTGACTCCTACTACTACTCATACGACTCCGACTCCGACGATTCTTCTTCTTCTGCCTCTTCTTCCTCCTCCTATTACCACCACCACGCACAATCCTACCATTCCCATTCCGATTGATTTGGCTTCTTCATTCTACAGTAAGCATCTCTCTCTCACACTTCTGCTTCTGCAATTTTTTTTTTCAAGTCTGTGATTGATTATTTGTTTAATTTCTGTGCTTTGTTTTACTGACTACTGGTGTGGTTGATCAGCTGTGACCCCCCAGTGATTTCTATTTTGGTTTGATTATAAATCAACTGTCACATATTTCTGAATTACAGACCCAAAAAGATCACTACAAATAATGAATCTTGACCTTTTGATGGATATTCAATTGATGAAATCCAAATCAGGATACATGACGGTGATTAACAGCTGTTCCTCGCATATAATATTGGCAGGAAGGAAGAAAAATCAGACAAGTGTAGTTTTGAAGTAGATGATGCATGGTATTCCGGTTGTTTCACTATCTTTCTAGAAAATAAATGACCTGACGAAACATTTTTGTACACAGGTTACCATATTGTATTTTGAATCTTAGCCAAACCACAGGTTGCACAACTTATAATATACCCTTGAGAGATATAGGACTGACAAATCAAGCTGTAATTCATAAAGCCCCCTTGTAAATTTCCTTTCAGTTGTAGCTATCTGGTAACTTTTTTAGGGTGTTTGTGTTGAAATCTGCACCCTGTGAATTGACTCGTCAGATGATGAATGCGAATTGTTTGCACTCATCTGAAAGATCATGAGATCAATCATATGAGGTAGAACTGGAGTGGAATCTGCAGCCCTTAGAGAATGCGAGGGGTGGCGTAATGAGGAGGTTAGTTGCACTCCTCTTATGTTTTGGCAAAATGTCATTGTGTATACCTGTGTTTTGGCATATCACAGTAGGTACTCTTGATTGTGCCTAACTAGTGGACATAAACTCTACCCCTACACTAACAGAACGGGCGTATACTTGAATTCCGTCCATTTTTAAAGCCAACTTGTTGTGGATTCACGATGATCTTAAGTTTATTCAATCTTGAAGTCTGTAAAATGGCAGAGGACAACCCAATATATAAGCACCTAGAAAGACTCCTAAACAACTAAAATTTTAAGCTATATAAGCCTTCTAAAAGGTAAATATCCTAACTGATAACTAACGATCCTAAAGATAAAGATAACCACCTCTAACATCTATAAATTGCTATTGCATAATGATCTGAATAGCATCCAAATATTTCCAACTTGATACTGATCATCTATCATTCTCTCCCACTAAGAGAACTCTACTCCGTAGTGTTGAAAAATAAACATTGGTGGGCGTTTTTTCCAATGCATCAAATACGTGCATATGAAATCACGGGCTAGAGTTTCTGAACGATTAGTCCAATGCACCAAATATTTCCACCACAAATTAATGTCAACTAGAACCTTTGGTGAATTCTTCCAGTGAACCAAATATTGCATATGGCAGATATCTCAGAAAATCACCAAAAAGCTTACAACAATTCCTCCAATAATACTGGTACCTCAAACTTTCACCACATCATAGTGGGTGTAATGGGTGACTCGTCCAATACACCAGATACTTCCAATATCATCACCAATGTGAAATCATTTAGCAACTTGTCTCATCTGTTTGGAGGATGATATCCCATCATTTAAAGCTGTCTTCCCTGACCAACATGTTTCTGTAACATTTGCTTCCGTTTGAGGTTGCTGACTGGTACCATGACTGATGATAAAACATTGTCGAGTCTTGAATGAATAATTGCTTGACATTGGATAAGGCACTATGGCACGATCATCTGTTTGAATTCTCTCATGGGCTAGGGTAGGCTTTGGTGGGGAAAATTCTGCATGCACCATGTAAGTAGAAAGTTTTGTTTAGCAATGGTCAAAAACATTCTTAGCCAATTGTTGTGCGAGTCTTGCAACTTCCAGATTACTCTCTTCCCGTTAAAGATGATAGGATGCACCAAATCCATCGAAATGTCATCGCTGTCTCCAAGCTAAGTACACATGATAATCTCCATATCTTCAAATCCGGCTGAGGATGCTCGGGTGAGATAGCAGTGAGAAATAAGTGAAACATGACAGTGATTAAATCATCACTGTCGAGATCCAGCATTACAACGAATACTTCTGACCCTGCAATGACGTTGAGAATGCCAATTGTTTTGGTGTAAGAGTCACTTAGGGACGTTTGGTTTTCTAGGATCAACAGTATTAGCTTGATTGGACTTAATATAATAATACTGTGTTTGGTTGTTCTGGACTAATTTTAATACCAGTACTTAATATTGAAAAAATGGTGTTCAATACCCCAAATTAGTCCCCTCTTAGATGAGGGTATAAGCTGGATTGAACTATTTGTACCTTAGTGATGAATTAATACTGCACAAAACCAACAAATTATTACTTATAGTTCAGCTAATCCAACCTAATCCTATCCAAAAAAATCTAATCCAGCCCAGTCCAACCCTGTTAGTCTGGAAATCCAAACGTGCCATAAAGGATTAGATAAAACCCCCAAAGAAAACATGATGAGCTTGAAAAGATTTGCTCATCATCACATGGAAGAAGGTTCGGAGCAGTAATCATGGTTAATTCACAATTGCAAGAGATAGATGCTATTTCCACATCGTTTCCCGATTGTTCTTTAACTTCATCTTGAATTAATGCCTTTGGATATAGTACTTCGCGCAGTTCCTTGGACTGTGATTGATTCACTCTCCTAAGCAAGTGCTCACTTCTATCCAGTAAATGCTGAATTTCATGACTCGTTGCAGGAAATTGGAGAAGTTTATTTCCAAGATCCAAAATTTGTTGGAGAAGATCTTTCTCCTTCAACCAAATAGGTTTCAAACTTAACTATATAGGGCGCAAATCCAACATTCTTGAAGAATGTAAGAAATTTTGACTCACCAGTCAGGGATATGATCAAGTATTGAGAGAATCAAAGAGAGAAGAATTGCAGAATTGAGATTGAAAACTTAGGGTTCAAATTACATCAGAGAAAGAGAGATATACTCTCTTAACGGAAATGAAAAATGAAAAGAAAAGAAAATATCTGATTGGCTAATCAGTTGACCAATAGGGTTGTGCCACGCAACCTAACTGATAATTGAATTAAACCATCAATTAACAACCAACTTAACGTAAACCAAAACAATTAATCTAAACGTTGTCGTTAGACTAACATTTGAAGAGAACGGCTACTTGATCGGACGGCTACTGCTAGCTGAAGAGAACCAATCCAACGGATGCTGCTTGTAGATGGATTTTACCAAATGAACAGTAACAATTCAACCAAGAAGTCAATATCTGCAATATCCCCCCTCAAGTTGGAGAGTGAATGAGTTTCACACCCAACTTGGAAAGCAGAAAATTGAAAACAGCTGGGTGTAGAGGTTTAGTCAACATATCTGCATGTTGATGAGTGCTAGAAACATGCTGCAGAACAAAGAGCCCTTTCTGAACCAAATCTCTAACCAAGTGACAATCAATGTCTATGTGCTTGGTTTTATCATGAAATACTGGGTTGGCAGCCAGCTGCAAAGCTGAATTGCTATCACAGAAGACAATGGGAGCTGTAGGAAGACTAACACCAAAATCAGAAAGAAGGTAAAGAAACCATTGTACCTCACAAGCCACCATTGGCAGAGCTCTGTATTCAGATTCAGTTGAACTTCTTGAGATCACATTTTGTTTCTTAGATCTCCAAGACACCAAAGAATCTCCAATATAGACCATGTATCCTGAGGTAGATTTCCTGGTGTCCAAACAACCAGCCCAATCAGCATCTGAGTAAGCAAGGAGTGTAAGTGGTGAAGATGTAGGAAAGAATAAACCCTGAGTTGGAGAAGCACTGAGATATCTCAACACCTATGTTACATGGACTCGGGTACGGGTATCGGATATGATATGGATTCGGAGGTCGGATTCGCAAACTTGCTTAAAACTAGGATACGTGGACTCGGCTAAAAAGTATCCAACCTCTGGACACGGGTGCGGGGATATGGTAGAAAAATATTTTTTTTAAATAAAGTTTTAAAATGTCATACATGAGAATGCAGAAAATCAAGAAATGCAATTTGTTTAAGCAAGTTTTAGTGTATTTAATTGTAATATAGATAAACTACAAGGACTATATTTTGTTTAGTGTAATTAATGGCAAGACATGGCGACCAAGTCTTTGTCTGAACCACATGTCACATTAGACAACGTGTCCAGTGAGATACAGCCACACCCGCCACACATCCCATACCCACATCAGTGTCATATCATATCGACACGGGTACGGCGGCGATTTAGAAGAGTCCGGGTAACGTAGCTCAACACATGGTGAACAACTTTCAAATGAAAAGAAGTTGGCTTGGAGACAAATTGAGACAATTTGTGGACTGCAAAACAAATGTCAGGCCTTGAATTACATAGATAGAGATTAGGTTAAATTGGAAATCTGGCACATATAGCACATTATGCAATTCCAAGGTGGAACTAATCTTCACAGTTCCAGTATGAGACACTTTAACCCTTTTACCATTGGGCAAATACACAAAGACATCTGACACTTCAACAGCATTCTCCAATAACTTCAGGTTATGGCACATATGATCAGTGGCTCCACTGTCTATGATCCAAATATGTGAGACAATTGTTTTAGCATCCAAAGAACTATGAAACACAGAATGGTTAAAAACCCCTCCCATAAAATGATTATGCATTGTATCTCCTTTCATATAGTGATGTACATGACTCTCAAGTAAACCTGAATGATTACTATGAGAAGGAGAGTTAGAACTGGAATCACTCACATTGCCAGAATTAGATTGTTTCATATGAGTGCTTATGTATTGCATCATCTGATTGCATTGATTCTGAGTGAAAGGGAAAGATCCTGTGTCATGTGGTGTAACTTGAGTAGACTGCATTTCCCCAGAAACAACATGTGCTTGAGGCTTGTGCTTGTTCTTGAAATTTGGTGGATAGCCATGGAGCTTCCAGCATTTAGCTTTGATGTGACCACTTCCTCCACAATGGTGACATGTGAGCTTTGGCTTAGAATGTCCAGTTGTTTGTATTGAAACTCCTTGGTCTTGAGCAGATATATGACCACCCTGAGGATGATTACCAAATCCTGAATACATTGCTACTGAGGATCCCTGAAAATCTCCATGAGAAAGCATTGCCATAGTAGGAACAGAAGAAGAATGAGACTCACTAATATGACCCTGCATCTCTTGTTGAACAATTTTGGAGAAGACTCTATTTAAGCTTGGAAGTGGATCCATAAGTAAAATTTGATCTCTAACAGAAGTATAACCAGGATGTAAGCCCATCAAAAATTGCATAATCTTTTCTTGTTGCATCTTACTTTGAAGAATTCCCATCACATTGCAAGTACAATTTTGCAAAGCTCCACAAGCACACACAGGTCTGTCCACATAATTGTCTAACTCATCCCACAATGACTTTAATTTGGTAAAATAAGTAGTAACACTCATATTTCCCTGCTTGAGACTCACAATTGCACTACTAAGCTGAAAAACCTTAGGCAAATTTTTCTGAGAAAATCTCTCAACCAGATCAAACCAAATTTCCCTAGCTGTTGTATAATAAACAACACTAGAAGCAATCTCTTTGCTCACAGAATTAATCAACCAGGAAATAACCATCCTGTCACATCTCTTCCAAAGAGAATACATCTCCGAATTCCTCTCAGGTTCAGTGATAACGCCAGTAACAAAATCCAACTTGTTCTTAGCCTCAAGAGCAACTATCATGGATCTGTACCAGTAATTGAAATTATCACCATGAAGAACCTGAGAAACCAGAGGTATGCGAATCGGAATTGTGGAGAAAGAACGGAGAAGATCCATTAAGCTGAGATCGAGATCCAGAATCGCCGGTCAAACGAAACTCAGACATATTTGATTCTTCGGGTAACACCATTGAAACCAGAGAGAGAGCTCACACTAGATCGGTTTGCAATCAGCAACCCTAGCGAGCCAGAAGAAGCGAAGAGTATCAAACCCTAGGCTCTGATACCATATTGAGAAAATCAAAGAGAGAAGAATTGCAGAATTGAGATTGAAAACTTAGGGTTCAAATTACATCACAGAAAGAGAGATATACTCTCTTAACGGAAATGAAAAATGAAATGAAAAGAAAATATCTGATTGGCTAATCAATTGACCAATAGGGTTGTGCCACGCAACCTAACTGATAATTGAATTAAACCATCAATTAACAACCAACTTAACGTAAACCAAAACAATTAATCTAAACGCTGTCGTTAGACTAACATTTGAAGAGAACGGCTACTTGATCGGACGGCTACTGCTAGCTGAAGAGAACCAATCCAACGGATGCTGCTTGTAGATGGGTTTTACCAAATGAACAGTAACAATTCAACCAAGAAGTCAATATCTGCAATATCAAGTGTGGTTTAAATGATAGCTTCAGTAATGGACTGCTGATGAAGAAACGTCTTGGGTCTTGAAAAATAACAGTGCGGGTCGTGGGTTTATTATTAGCTTTGAATCTTGTAGGTTTCTGTTCAACTTTCTGGGTTGTGTACTAACTACTAAGTCAGGATATGTTCAGGCTGATTGTAACCAGAACTAGATGGGCTTTTGAAAGAGAGGTAGATGCTTCAGTTGGGTTTGGGGTGTAATGATTGGGTGTATAGGGTCAGGAGTAAAGGAGGCTACTGTCCTTAGTAAACAGCAAGAAGCAATTCATCTCTAGTTCCGATCTGGAGCAGCAGTGTCAACTTGGGCAAGCCGTCGTCGTTGTCATCCCGAGTGTTTTTGGCTTCGCTTGGGCTCTGCGGCCTCTGCACCTTCAGTCTAGTAAACCTCTAATCTTCCTCGCCTACTTTTTCCTCTTCTCTTCTTGTCACCTCATCCTTCTCATTCAGTCAGAGAGCAAGATCGGGTCTGGCACTCCGGCATTTCTGATTCTGATCTGGTGGAGGCGTGGGCTTGGCGGAATGGCGTTAATTCTCCTGGCTGGGTGTTGGTCTGGCTTAAACGGTAACAGGTCGCTGTTTATTGTCAGCATAAGGAAAGGCTGCACATCTCTTCGTCTTCCTTCATCTTACTGCTTTGTCTACTTCTTGTCTGGTGTCGCCGGAAAATTCTGGGTTCCTTCGCTCTTGTGATTTCTGGTTCAGGTCTGGTGGTAGCGTGGGCTGCTACCGACGGCAGCCTGGTTTGCCAGCTGCGCCGCCGGCTGTGAGGACCGCCTTAGTCTTGGCCTTCTCGATTGCTGCTGTCCAGCTGTTTTTGGTTGTGGCAACAGTGAAGGGAGGAGATGTTGTGGCTGCAACTTTCTGGCCTCAACTGGTACTGCTTCGGTCAGTGGTTGACTCAGAGTAGCCGCGGTGGTGGTGCAACGGAGTTGGGCTCTGATACCAACCTGGTGTAGAACGGAAATGGGGTATAAACACTGAATCACACTGGATTCACAATGAGAAACCGCAGCACTCGGTAATCTTAATATAATCTCGAGTTTATTCAATAATCAAGTCTAACGGAAGTGGTAGAGGACAACCTAACATGTAGGCAGCTCGAAAGACTAGTAAACAACTTAAAACCCTATACTAGATAAACCCTCTAAAAGATACATATCCTAACAGTTATCTAATGATCTTAAAAATAAAGATAACCTCTAACAAATTTAAACTGCTATTGCACAATGAATGATCTGGATAGAATCCAAATAAATTCAACTTGATATTGATCCTCCATCAGTCACCCACCACCCATGGGCTGATCTAAATAGTGAAGTGTGGGGGCTATAGCCCCCACTCAACTTTGCGAAACTGCAATTTTAACCTGTAGTTCATTAAATTCATTTTAGCCCTCACTAAAATTAGACAATATCCTCCGCTGCTCAGGTTTATTCATCAAACGTTCTCTTTTTAAAATTTAGCACACTGACAATTCTGGATCCGCCCCTGCCACCACCATCTAACTTCCACCAGCATCTCCTATATTATGCTTGCTCTAGCCCACCACTGCCAACGCCATATACATGTCCAACCTCCAGACTAGCCAAGGCCACCAGTAGCAGCAGCTCCACCACTACTTGGGATCAACTGAATTAATCAAGAAATTAACTGTTTTCACATTTGGATTGCCGAAAACCAATTAAAGAACATATAGAGAAAAACTTTATATATACAGAGCAAGATTTCTGAAAAATATGAGAAAGCGATCCAATTTTGATGTTGCAGAAAATACAACCGCTACAATCATGTTTGTTGCCACCACCTTATCTGCCATCAACACCAACATGTCTCATAACCCAGATTTCTGACAAACCACAAACGCAGTGAAAACAAAAAATGAGCTCCCAAATATACCCCCTCTCCAATTTGCAAGAACAGGAAGGATAAGAACATTGAATCTAACACCTTTATCTTATTACAATATACACAACAACAATTCTACAAGCCGAACAGATATAGGCATACCTAGTAAGTATAATCTACAACGTCTGCAGAAGATTTGGATTTCACATAGTTAAAAGCAGTAAATAAAATTGAGAAAAGATGAACTTGCGCCTTGGAGCAAAGACTTCTCTGAAAACCATGTCTGAACAGAAGCAGGAGACCGATGACCGCGTTGTGCGCTGGATCTAAGAGCCATGACGGCTGGCTAGCATGATAGACGAAGGGGTCTCATTGAGAATGAGAGAGTGAGACCTATAGGTGTTCAAAACGTTGAGGAGTGGATCTGGAGGTGCTCGAAGACCACGGTGCTCTTTCATCAAGACATGCGAGAGAGCCGTACAGCTTTTTTTTTTTTTATTTTTTTTTTTTGAGGAGTGGAACTGAGAAGCCGTGCAGCTTCTCAGTTCGCAGAGTTGGATCCAATTTTTTATTTGTGTAGGTTGAGTTCAGATAGGTTGAAACGGGCTGGAGGGAGGCAGACTACAATGGTTTTTCAATTAGGGTCGAGAGGAAGAATGGACTGACAGACTGGTTTCTCATTTATGTTGTCTGTTAGGAATATTAACGATAGGTCTACTCATTTTGATTAACCAAAAAATAAGGGTACACACCTAAAAAACTTGCGATAACTTTATAAAGAATTGATAAAGTAAGGATATTGTAGTAAACTGTATGTTAAAAAGTCAGTGGAAGTTTGATGACGGTATGTTACTTAAAAAGTTCGAGGTGGACTCTAATGTAGGGCACGGAAGAAATATTACCCCTACATTTCTTCTATCTGACCCCTTATATCCCTCAACGTTGAACAAATGTGATGATACTCGCGAATTGTTTGACTGAATCTCTTTGTAAAATTGCATCCCTCCAAAAGATGCTCATCTCTTTCCCCTGAACATTCTTATTTGTTGAGGTAAGAGGCCTCAGTCTCCCCTCTCCAACAAATCATCCGCAAGGAGACAAGGACAAAAATATTTGATTTACTTTGAATCCATTAGTGAGCCCTTTCCATACGAAGCCAACTACTGACCAGCCAGATGATATGAAAGGTGGGTTTGGACTTACTTGTAGCTTAAGTCGACTTGTAAGTTTATGTCAAAGAAGTCCATGAAGAAAAGGCAGAAAAGGGCAGAGTGTTTGGTAAAGTTGGCCCACTTAAAAAGTTCAAGAAAAGCTAAAAGAATCCGAACTTTTTCTACAACATATTTTCGCACTATTTACTGTAAGTCCCAATCCAAATTATGCTTATAAGCTGACTTCAACTTATAATACAAATCTGACTTAAAAGCTGCTTATAAGTCTTACCAAACTCACCCAAAGAAGAATTCTGGTGACTGATGATTTCTCGTTTTTTGACCTTTGAATACAAAACGGACAAAAATTCTTGTCTTCTCTTACCTATTGTCAGCTAACATGATAAGAAGCTATTAGATATGTAATTTATAAATAAGAAACCATTTTCCCGACTCTTGAGATTGGAGTCTTCATACTTAACAGCTATGAAGACCACATCAAGAATGTCTGTATTTTTGGCATTTGGGAATTATTCTCCTTTCAGACTATTTGCTGGGACCCTTGGCCTCTAGTTATGAGTTATGACAAACCATTTTATCTGAACAGAGATAACCTCTCCACATACTGCTTCTTTTCTTATGGACCATAACAGATAAAGGTAGACTGAGGCTTCTTTTAATTTTGTTCTATCATCCCCATCATGCTTAAAATCTCTTCATTGGCTACATTACCTTCTTAGCATCTCACCCACTGAGCAGATAATTCCCCTGTCTCTCTCAAAAAATGAGGTCTGCTGGATGAAACAAGGGGATCTCATGGGTCTATATTCCTTGCCACCTACTTTTGAAGTTGCATACAACCTGGTGTTGTCAGTTAGGTGTTAGGCTTGCATAACAACCTCTTTCCCAGAAAGTCTGCAGATGACTTAGCGTGGAGAACGTCTTCATTTTTTATTGCTGTTAGAATAAAAATTATAGCTGGAATATCATTATTTATTCGGTTACCCTTATTAGGCTTATTGCAGTTAAGAGTTCTCATCTATATAAAGGAAGGATACTATATGATGCAAGGCAGCTTGATTTTGACTGTTGAGAATTGTGGGTTGAATCCCGAGTTCTTCATTGTGTTTGGAACTGTTCTTGGTGCGTTATGTTTCACCTGTCAGATGACTCAGATTAGAGAGCTTCTTCACTCTTTATCTGCTTTAGAAGAAATATGGAAATTTCAAAGAATTATGTAATATACTTCTGGGTTTCTGTGAACACCTTTTGAATAGCAAATGAGCATTTGTGAACACGATATAATTTGCATGGTTCTACTGGCCCATTGGCAAAATGAGATGAATGAACCAACTGGCTATTTTCAAAACATAGACTACACAATACATAGACTACACGTTATGCAGACTGACGATGACTTCCCAACAACAGGCATGTCTATATATGAAATCATGCTTTCCTTGACGCCCCTGCAATTCATCTGTTAAAACATACTTCTACTAGATTACTCTGTCTGGGAGTTAGTTCAAATGTAGTTGGGAGTTAACTTATGGGTATTGGTTTGTGGTTACTGATTATGGATGGGTTGTCTATACAGATTTCTGCACGTAGCAATCAGTTAGCTTTTGCCGGAAACAAAGTTTGGGAGCTTGGTGACTCGGAACCTGAATTGTGCATTATCTAGTTACCGTCAGTGTTTGAATGTGCCTATGGGATCATCTTGCTCTTTTAATCGCCGGCTGTCTTGGGGGAAATATTCTTATTCTGAGGTGGATCAACCCACATTGTCAGGTCAAGTACAGACAAATATATGATTTGATGGAGATTATCAGTATCAAGGATTGACACGAAAGAAGTTTGTTTTCCAAGAAAAGTTCAAAGATCCCATGTCTTGGAAGAACTGAACTGACTTGTGTAGTTTCTAGGTCCTAATGTATAAACTCCGACATTACCCACAAAATTGTTATAGAGCTGTTGCATTTGATGGCCAGACAATTGGTTTTTATGTATAGCTGCAGGTTGAGTCTCAGTACCAGCGGGCATTAGTCTTATGCTCCCACTTAATGTTCACAAAAATGGCTGCAAGTGTATCTACACATTTTATGAAAAAATTATTATCTCTATCTCTTGCCCTTCCACATTAGTTGTCTTTGTGGTTGTGTACTCAGACTGATATAATTACGACAACCTATTTCACCTCCTATGTGTTGGGATATTATAGTTGAAAATTATTTACTTTTGTATTTTTTGTATTCCTTTTATCAATTGGAGAACTTCACATGGACAGTGAAATGAAAAGATAAAAGAAATAGATGACGCATAGCAATTCTCTTTAGATTTATAGGGGGGGTTTGGTATGACTTATAAGCAGCTTATAAGTCAATTCTGGATTATAAGTTGAAGACAACTTAAAATCAGTATTTGGTATGCGACTTATAAGCTGAACTTTTGGATTTTGACTTATAAGTTCATAGCGTAAAAATGAACTAAAGAAAAAGTTGAGTTTTTGAATCTTTTCTTGAATTTTTGGACTTAACAACTTTTAACACCAAACACACATCTTTTTTCTTCATCTTTTTTGTCATGCAATTTTTTGACATAAACTTATAAGACAACTTAAATTGCAAATAAGTTATACCAAACTCACCCATAGTCACTTCAAATAGTATCATTTTCCGTAGGAGCCCATTGCCATTACAGGTTCCAAGTAAGTATCATTTTCCATACTCGTGACTCTTGTTTCGGCTTTATGGTAGATTGTTTATCCTGTTACCACCCATGGTACTGTTCACATGGACAATTACCACCCCTGATACTGTTCACATGGACACTTTGTACCCCTAGTTTTTGGACAGTTTGCACCCTTAATTTTGTGGACACTTTGCACCCCTAATTTTGTGGACACTTTGCACCCCTAATTTTGTGGACATTTTGCACCCCTGTGTTGTTTTAAACCAGATTTTGTTTTTAGCTGTGAGTATGATTCTTACTCAATTACTACTTTTCCTCCAATAACCTCCCTCCAATAACTTTCCTCCAAAAAACTCATAGCTAAAAAAGTAGTAATTGAGGGAGGTTTTTTGGAGGGAAGTTATTGGTGGGATGTTATTGGAGGAAAAGTAGTAATTGAGTAAGGATCATACTCACAGCTAAAAAAAACAGCTGGTTTTAAAACAACATAGGGGTGCAAAATGTCCACAAAATTAGGGGTGCAAAGTGTCCACAAAATTAGGGGTGCAAAGTGTCACAAAATTAGGGGTGCAAACTGTCCAAAAAATAGGGGTGCAAACTGTCCATGTGAACAGTGCCAGGGGTGGTAACTGTCCATGTGAACAGTACCAGGGGTATAACGGTCATTTCACAATAATCTTGTTAGTAGGTGATGTCATAAATTTAATTAGTTAGTATTTATTTAAATATTAGAGTAAAGGGCAAAGTGGTCTTTATGAGGGTGAGGGTATTTAAGTCATTTTATCCATACAAGGGTAAAATGGTCACAAAAAAACTATTAGGGGTGCAAAAGGTCTTTTTCCATAAATCAGGGGGCAAAATGTCTTTTCCCCATAGTCGAAGGGTGGAAAATGTCTTTTACCCTTATGGATATTCAAAGTGTGACGCTAATATTATATGTTTTACACCTTATGCAAGCTAATCTGGTGTGACACCAACTTTTTCTCGCAACTGTAAAGTTTCTTCCTTTTTTTTTATCTCCCTTTAGTTAGTCCAATAAAGGAGCATAGGTAGTTTGGAGGCAGCACTATAAAAAGGGACAATAACACCAATCAAGCAATTTGTTTATGATGAGTGATGGTGCCTGAAACCTATTCATTGCCTAATCAGAAGGGTCTCGTAGTTCTGTGTAGGTATGGCAAAGCCAAGAGCTATTCTTGGGGATAATTTTAAGTTATGGAGCAAGCACCGTATGTAAATGACATGTGGTTTTTTCAGTGTTCCACTTCCAACAATAGTGCACTACTCATACAAATAGTATGTTATTGACACATACTCATTGGTAAAATTTCTCTAACATTAAATTAAAAACACATTAAAAAATTAATTTTACTATCTGTTATCTTCACCTGCTTTTTTGAATATTTCCATCAAATGTGACCTGTAGACTTACTGGCAATGATAGCGGCATAACAGTTAATATTTTTTCTGTTAACATATTAATGTTGTCATCTTTCTTACTATTTTCTTTACTTATTAATTACTTCCCCTTGTTCGACATGATCTTTATTAGTTGTTTTTTAGATAATTCAGTTTGAGCGACTAATTTAACTAACGATATAATATGAAAATTTATTAATTTTTAAATAATAATGAGAAATCAGTTAGCAGCACAATCAGTGGAAGACAAAAAGGCTCCATACCTATGGTATCAATAATTACATAGAGATATGGACATTATCATCACCACCACCACCACTACTTTTTTGCTCATAGGAAAGAAGGAGAATGTGGTTGCAACCTTCCTTCTTCTTTTTTTCTCTTCCTTTACCAGTATTTCTATAAAGTCAAGATGCAATTCATATCTTCTTGTCTTTTACCAGTACTTACTCGTGTGAATCATAGAAACCCCCATATTGTGATTTGTTTGATGTTAGAAAATCAAACTAAGACTCATTGCCCCGAGTCCGACCTCCTTTCTCTCGTTCATATTAAAGTTGATTACTCCAGCTACCTCTTATGGGGCACACATATGCAAGCTCTGTTCCAATCCAATGATGTCATGATGGAATACATCATTGGATCTTGCATATGAAAAATGGTTATATGAAAAATTAAGATGTATAAAAACATTAGTGTAGGCGAAAATGATAGTAGCAACGATAAGCTGAATGAGTGGTATGACTAACTCAACCGCATATAATTTAGAGATATCGCAGCTATATAGAAGATGGTATAACCGGTGAAAAATATTTTGAGGTGATTTGGTAAAGGATGTGTTGGAGGCTAATCAAATGGACCTCTTGTGTAAAGGAGATGAATTACATTGTGTATCAGTACTAGCACGAAACGAACATGGGTAGAGACAATAAAACACAACATAATCAAGATTAATTTAAGAAAAGAACTGAGTTTGAATAGGCACAACTGAAAAAGTTTGAACCATATAACCGACTCCGATTAAATTGGGAAATAGGCTTTGTTGTAGCAGTACTAGCACATGCACAACACCCCCAATCCATTTATTCGTGGAGGACAATTTGTAAGCCCCAAGTATTAGTAGTAGCTTGAACCCTCATGTCCCCAACTCCTTTTTCTGCTCAAGCAATTCACATGCCATCCATTAGCTACTTATGCAGTTCACGAGCCCATTTTCATCCCTTTTCAATCCATTTCTTTCTAACTTTTTTTTCTCTTTTTAAATGATCACGTAATCCTGAACGATGTCCTACACTGAGAAGTGTTACATCTTTAATGCAGTACATTTCATAATTGGTTAATTTTAACTTATGTCATTAATACAGTATGTTAGGTACAACGTCTTTTTTGTAATAATAGTTATATGAAAGTAATAAGACGTTTATCTGTAACATAAATAAAATTATGTATTAATTATTTATTGTTATTAATTATTATTATTGCTGGCTATCGCCTGCGCGTCAAAGCTATCGTCTGGACAATTCAACCACTCCATCGCCTCAGGTCGTCTGGGCGTTTTGACAACTATAGTATGGGTTGATCTTCTTCATCATTACTGATTGAATTCTTCGTTGACTTGAATAGGGAGATAGAACCCTCATTTAGCTTAGTTTGTGACACATTATTGTGGGTCTCATTTGGCGGATGAATTGATTTGGATCCCGCAATTTGGTTCCGCATTTTCTTTGTCGCAATTTGGTGTGAGGTTGGTTTGATTTGGGTCGGTAAGGGGAGGTTAAAATTTCTCTGTCGCCGGACTAGTACCCTGTGGTTGGTGACAATAGTGGTGAAGAAGACGGTGTATTTAGTGGTTTTAGCACTGCTTGGAGAGCTTTACATTAGTTGCGGCAGTGGCGGCTACAATATTGTTGGTGTAGTTGGTGTAGTAGGTTGCAAAGATGCGGAGGAGAGAGAGGATATGCTTTGTCTCAACAAAGTCCGATCGCTTGCTACTACGACTTGTTTTGCACCCGGGTGCTCATGGAAAGGTGCGGAAACAAAAACAGCGGTTTCACTTTGAGACCGCATGGATGCGGAATGCCGAGTTGGAGAATGTTATCGCGGATGGGCTACGGTAAATAACGGTGCGCTAATAATTTTGGGAGTGTCAAGAACAAGCTGCGACAACTTCGGCAACGGCTGGAAACCCTCTGGGAACAACCCCAGCCTCGGCAGGTACTCGAGGAATCTCAACGGCTGAGGGTGGAATACGACTCTATGCTGGCGGCGGAGGAGGATATTTGGCAACAACGCTCAAGGATAGCTTTGTTACATGCGGGGGATCGCAATACCCACTTTTTCACCCAAAAAACGACAGCTAGAAGAACCCAAAACACCATCATGGGGATTGAAGACCGGAATGGGTTTTGGAAGGAAGGGGAGCACGAGGTTACAATTTTTTTGCAAGATTTTTTCCGGAAACTATTTTCGCCGCAGGAACCGAATGGCACAAAAATTCAGAGGATCACAGATGCGGTGCGCGACAGCTTGTAGCAGATCAAACCAGTAGATTGGAACAACATTTTATCGCTGAAGAGGTGGTGGAAGCTTTGGGTCAGTCGGGTCCAACCAAGGCACTCGGGAAAATTATGGGGTACAGTTGGTGAAGAAGTTACGAATATGTTCTTAGTCATGTTTAATAATGGAGCGGATATTGTCGAGTTTAATCGAACTCTATTAGTATTGATTCCCAAAGTCAAGCAAGCAAGGAAGGCGGCAAATTTCAGACCCATAACCTTGTGTACAGTCATCTATAGGCTTGTGGCGAAGGTAATTACTAACAAACTCAAAACAGTAATTGATAGTATTGTTTCTGTGAATCGTATTGCATTTGTTCGAGGGCGTCTGATTTAAGATTATGTGGTTATTTCGTTTGAGATTGTTCATTCCATGGCGAGCCGTATGAAGGGGGAAAGGGGGTTCATGGCACTCAAGGCTGATATGAGCAAGGAGTATGACCGGGTTGAATGGGGGTACTTACAAGCGATATTGGTTAAGCTGGATTTCGGGCACAGATGGTTACAATTATTATGGCTTGTGTCACATCTGTACGATTCTCATTTTTTCGCAATGGTGAGTGACCGGGGAGGTGATCCCTCAAAGAGCCTTAAGACAAGGATGCCCCATCTGGCCGTATCTGATCCCACCCAATATACAGGATCAACTAGCTCAATTCGCGGGCGTTCAACTGGTGAACAATCATGATAAATATGTTGGATTGCCTACTACGGTGGGAAGGCTAGATCGGAGTCTTTCTCGACACTCCTTGAAAGAATTAGCGCAAAAACAAATGGGTGGAAGGAGAAATTACTCTCAGTTGCGGCTAAAGAGGTGTTAGTCAAATTGTTGTGCAGGCTATCCCAAATTACTCATGTCCTGCTTCTTGTTACCCACAACGATGTGTGATATGATGGAAGGCCTTGTTATACAATTTTGGTGGAAGAAGCAGGAAAACAAGATAGGCATGTGTTGGGCGTCTTGGGAGCATATTAAGAAGCCAAAGGATCGCGGGGAGCTTGGATTCAAGGATTTTCATTCCTTCAACTTGGCGCTCGGTGGCGTATACTTACAAATCCAGAGTCTTTAATGGCGCGGACAGTAAAGGCGAAGTATTTTTTGATCCTCTTGTTTTATGAACGCGTCATTGGGTCGTAACCCATCATATGTTTGGAGAAGCATTTGGGAAGGAAGGAAGTTGCTGGCGAGAGGTGTTTATCGACGGGTTGGTAGTGGCGCATCCATTGATTGTTTCACTGGGCGATGCATACCGAGACCTTCCGGGTTTAAGGTCATGACTAGCAATCATTCACACCGGAGACTAAAAGTCATGATCTTATAGACCCCATTGTGATGGCATGGGACCGAAAAAAACTAGCCGAAGTGTTTTGGCCCGTGGATACCGAAATCATCAAGGGTATACCATTACCACGTCAACCGCTAGATGATTATTGGCGTGGTTTTATGACGCAAATGGGGAATACTCAGTTCGCTTTGGAGACCGCTGCGCAGAGGAATTACGGCATATGGCTAGTCGGGACAGAGGTGCAACTTCTTCAACCACAGGGACGCGCTGGTTTGGACAATGTGGAGATTAGATGTGTCAAAAAATATGATTCACGAATTGTGGCGAATATTTCATCATGCACTTTCGACGAACATGAACCTAGACGTGGAATTAAAGTCCCATCACGTTGTGCACTGTGTCGGCTGACAAATGAGACCAAGGAACACATTTTTCAGCACTGTCGAATGGCGCACCAGGTCTAGGGAATAATTTTATGTGTTCGTCTTCTCCTGGAATAAGAAATAGCGGTGGATGCATGGATCCTAAACTCTTTTGCGATTCTATATAGGCAAGAACGATATCTCTTCACCATTGCACTTTGAATACTTTGGAGGAATCGAAACTTGAAGGTGTTTGAAGGGTTGGATCAAGGTATCGATTACATGGGTCATCAAATCATAAAGACTTACAAGGATTACGAGGAGGCCAATGGGGGAATGCGGCAAGATAATCAAGAGAGGCACGAAACAAGATCGAGTCATGGGTGTGTGGATTGCACCACCTCATGGGTGGTATAAAATGAACTCAGATGCCGCATGGAGAGGAGAAGGTATAGAAGCTGCCTTTGGGATCGTTATTCGGGATGAGAAGGGTAATGTTATGGCCGCCATGGCTGGCCCCTTAGTCGCTGCAGATTTAGTGAAGTTGACTGAGGCTCTCGCGGTAAGAGAAGGTCTTGCCTTGGCAAAAATCCTTCGACTAAGGCACCTGGTGCTTGAGTGTGATGCCGCGGAGGTGGTAAAAAGGCTGCAAGAGCAACTTATGGAATCTGTTGATCGGTCTTATGTAAGTACGACCATTGCCAATTGTAAGGGCCTACTGGTAGAGGTTGATGAAGCACGAATGACATGGTGCCCCCGAGAAGCTAATCATTTAGCTCATATGTTAGCTTCAAAGCCAGTTAGCACAAATTTGATTAGTAGCTGGATAGAAAATGTGTCGGAATGGCGTCGTGATTCTATTGCGACGGACATGGCTAATTTGGTCTGATTAATATAGATTTCTCTTTCAAAAATAATAATAAAAAGCTTGTGGGTAAATATGTATTTTTGTCTTTTGGGCAAAATGGTCTCAAAGGTATATTCAGGTGTGGTAGTCCAATTAAGGAAATTGGACGAAAGGGTGGTAAGTGTCATTAGTTTGGATTAACGGAGGATTGGTTTTGAGTATTATCCAAACCACATGGTACTAGTTGGTAATTGACCATACCACATGGATGGCCTCGTCATTTACCCTTTTTTTACTCCCAAATATAGTTCCTTATTATTATCGTTATTGTTATTGTCGTCGTTGTTGTTGGTTTCCCAAACGATTCTTAAATTTTGCCCCGTAACCTGGTTCCAACTCGGTTGCATATCTGGTATGGCAGGTGAGTCTTCCAAGTGAAATTTTTCTAACTTAAACAAGATTTCGAACTAGATATTTGCTTAAGCTGAACTAAACTGCTTCCTGTTTGGACCAAATCTTGTTAGTGAAGATAGTCCCTTTTACAACTGATGTGGGAATGATTAATCACAACAATTTCTTATTGGGATATCAATCCATGGATTGCTGGATTGAGATATAGAGAATGCATGAATGACCCAAATTCTAATGGAGTTGCCCTGTCAATAGATTCCTGCCTGCCTTCACGGACTGCAATTACTATTTGTGTACTTCATTCATTCACTCAGTCAGTCACGTACGCTTAAAGTTAGAAGTAGCTAACTAGGTACTTCTACCACCATGCAAAGATTTATTTATTTATTTTGCCAATAAATTTTTAAGAAAAATCATTATTCCCTTTCTTTTTTTTCTTTTTTTTTTTTAATTTGAGAATCCCCATCATTATGAACCCCAAACATTTGAGCTTACTTTCCAAAAGTTTCCAGCTAAAGTTTTTTCATAAAGACGTTTACAACTTTAGCTTATCATAGAAATTTAGTATCAACATTGGGTCTAAGAGCAATAGCAAGTGATGTGGTGAAGTGTAATATTGCAGATTGATCTTAGTTTTAAGACCCTATGAGGAGAATTGCAATTTCTGGTATCATTTTGTTAGTTAAATTATTTCAATAAAATTGTTGAAAAAACAGTATCACTCAGTCTCTGCATTTCGTTCACATCCTGACTTTTATCACTATTCACTATGTCATTTTGAGCCGATAATTTACATAGCAAAATAATGCAATTTTTTTATAATCTTTTCATGGTGTTGTAGAGTAAACGATTGTTCATAATACGGTGAAAATATAAAAAAATCGCATCGTTTTGCTATCGAAATCACCCGGTCAAAGTGATCCAGATACGAGTCAAAAAGTCAGAATGAGAACAAAGAGCAGAGACAGAGGGGCAAGACATTTTTTTATGAAATTGGGCGAGTAATTTGTACAACTTACGAATTCTGACTTATGATATGTACACATTTGTTTACTTGTCTGACTCTTTCGAAAATTGCGTGTACTGTGGTATGAACATGCATGAATTTTGACCAGTGTCAGGAAGAATATTGAGACTGCATGCATATGAAATCTACAAACCCCCCTTTGTTTAACATTAACACAACCAGACAGAGTGAGTAAAAAGAGAAAGAAATTAACCTAAACAACAACACTAACATAATTAACGATTAATTATAGGCTTATAATGTGAATATTAGAGCTAGCTAGAGAATCTTTGTCCTGAATAACAAATAGCAGGAGTAGTACTATAAGAAACATTATCGTGGATGAAACTCCACGCTGTCAGATTCTCTCAGTTTTGTGCCTTTTTCATTTCTTACACCTCTGTCCCAGCTTTTCCCCATCATTTTAACTTTTACCACTATTCACTGGGTCACTTTGACTCGGTGATTTGGATAGCAAAGTAATTTAATTTTTTGATAATTTTTTCATGTTGTTGTAGAGTATAAGTTGCTCTATAACACCGTGACAAAATTGTCGAAAAATCGCATTATTTTGTTATCGAAATTACCCGATCAAAATGACACATATACGAGTCAAATATTTCCAATGATGGGCAAGAGCTGGGACAGAGTAGTACTACCAATATACATATTTTAACCTTTTTTGTCTCAGAAAAATTGAATACTTTGTTACCAAAATCTACATAGGATTCCCTTCTTTCTGAAAACATCTTAGATGAAATAATCAATGGCCATGTTTCAGTTCTCCAATCCTTCAGAACTATAGTAGTTGAAATAGTTGGCCAATCAGTTTGCTGACCCATATCACTTGTGGGGCAACAACGCTTCTGATTCAACTCTCCTTTATTATTCAAGGTCAGAATTTAGTAAGTGCATGTTTGGCATCCCTGTTTTTAATCAAATTTAATTAAAAACAGGGTTGTTTTTTTAAACCCATTTGGTACACCTGTTTTTTTGCCTGTTTAAAAACAAAAACATGCTGAAAAACAGCTGTTTAAAAAAACAGCAAATGTGGTGTTTTTTTGTGTTTTTTTCATACTATTGGTGTTGAAAGACATTTCAACTTTGATTTGATGCAAAAAATATCAAATATATGTCGGTATTGTACGTAAAAATGACATTTAAACAAATTAACATTGAAATTTAGTAATGTTTCCAAACGTGTTTTTGATTTTAAACACTGTTTATAAACGGATACCAAACAGTTTTTTGATTCTGTTTTTAAACGTGTTTTTTCAGTACGTTTTTTTTCCACTGTTTTTCTTGTTTTTAAACGGATACCAAACAAGCTCTAAGAGTGTGGTAAATTTAAATGCAAGGAAGTTGTAGTGAATAAACACAGATAGTGGAGGTTATTGTAGAATCTTTGTGAGGGTTAAATTGAATTTAATTCACAAAATATATAATGAAATTGTAATTCAAAAGTTGAGTGGGACTATGTGCTTGTTTGGTTCGCGATTTTAATCTCATTTGAGATTAAAATCTGCCAAAAAATTTAATCTCGTTTGTTTCGTAGATTTTTTGAGTCAAATTTTAATTTAAGTTGGCTAATAATCTGCAGATTATATAATCTCCGATTTTGGAGATTTTTTAGGTATATTGTCTGAAATACCATACTCTACCATCTCTTTCATGCATGAATTGTTAATTTGTGCAAACACATAACATCTTAGACGTATCATAAGTTCAAATAAAGACATTTTTTGAAAATTTGATAGTAAAAGCTGCAAGTGTTGCCAAACGCAATTAAATTTTAATTCAAAATTTTCAGTGCATGCCAAACAATTTTCAGATTATAATTTCAGCCAGCTTATTCACCCCAGATTATTTTCATCAGATTATTAAGATTTTAAGCTGGAACCAAACATGCTCTATAACTCCACACTCTCCTACATGATCCGCCCATGCTGGACCCCAAGTTTTTTTTTTTATTTATTTATTTATATATTTTTTTTGTGATTGCGGTAAGTTGCTAGCTACATCACTCACTGTACATAAAGCCTCCACTGACATCTTAAAAATATTTGCATAATGTGAAATTCGAGAGAATAAAATTGTCCATTGATAGGATAGCCCTATAAAATATGAAATAATTGTCCATTGTAGTGGTACCAGTCTGTCCCAGCTCTTTCTTCCCATCTGACTTTTTGAACTCGTATTTGGGTCACTTTAACCGGGTGATTTGGATAGCAAAATAATACAATTTTTTGACAATTTTTTCGCCATATTATAGAGCAACTTTTACTCTACAACACCATAAAAAAATTATTAAAAAAATTGCATTTGTTTGCTATTCAAATCACCGGGTCAAAATGACCAAGTGAATAGTGATAAAAGTCATACTGGGAAGAAAGAGCTGGGACAGACTGGTAATCAGTTTGAGAGTATGGCACAAAAAAGACTAGTCTTCAAGTCAATGTAGCTTCCTCATACTTTAGTTTAATATTATCAAATAGTCTCTCTCTCTTGTGATGCTATTTTTCCAAATAATTTGAGCAAATGATTTGATTAAGAGAACAATGTGACAACTGCTTATCATTTATGATGTTGTAACTAATAGTAACTCTACAAAATCATTGAAAAGTTAGTAGGTTATATGATTTTTCTAGTCGAATTGATATGGCATATTTTGTGAAAATATTCATCAGTCTGAAAAAACTAGTTTCAGTAGAAAAAGAGAAGTTGTATAATTGAAGGCTTTGAGATCTGGGTAAAGTTGCACCATGTTCTGACTATAAACGACATTACAAGAAAAACTCCTGATCAATCACGATCATCATTTTTGATAAATGTAGTAATATGTCATGTCTTCATTAAGCCTCCATTTAAATCTGGTTTGGGCCAATCTTTTTGCTACATGCTTTTTCAAACTTCAATTTACAATCATAAAAATTGAGATTTCTCGTTTTGGAATTAGATTTCCAACTACTTAAGTCCCAATTGTGAGCAGATATCGACAGTTTATTGAATATTGACATTTATTCATAATTAGTTTAATAAAAGCCCAACTCCGGATGACACCAAAAATCCCACCTCTGAGTTGCATCAAAAGCCCATCTCCAGATGGAACAAAAAGCCCACACCCGGGTGTCACCAAAATTTTACATCCCGTGGCTCAAAGCCAAACTTCGGGTTACACTAGTTTATGCTATTATCGAATAATGCGTTATTATATTTTCTTCCACATCAAAGAAGAGAAAATCCCGACTCCGCACTGGCACTCTCAAAACTCATTTCCACATGAGGCATTATCATATCTCCATCGATCACAGTGAAGAAGCGAAAAGTCTGCCTCCGCGGTGGCACTCCTAAGACACAAATTCGGGTGAGACATCATTATACCTATTCCTTAGAAAATAGAGAGACAAAAGCTAAAAGCATATTTCCGCAATCGCACCTTTAACTCATCGATGAATGATAAACTGTCAACTTCATATCATAGAATGGGGTCATGCATTCGTCATCGCATAAGCAGAATATATTATCGTGTAATATAATCCCCCTATAGCATAGAACAAACTTTTAGTACAGAATTTCATCCTACTATTGATGGACAGACAGAGAGAACTGTGCAGACTTTGGATGATATGTTAAGAGCATTTGTTATGGATTTTCAAGGATCGTGGATAGACAGATTACTGTTGATAGAGTTTTCTTATAATAACAGTTATCATGCAAGTATTGGTATGGCACCACATGAAGCTTTGTATGGAAGGAAATGTCGTACACCATTATGTTGGAATGACATCAATGAGACAATAGTGATTGGACCACAAGTGATAAAAGAGATGACAAATCAAGTGAGACTAATCCAGCAGCGGATGAAGGCATCACATGATAGACAAAAGTCTTATCCAAATAGGAAAGAAGACCAATTAAATTTCATATTGGAGAAAAAATTTTTCTGAAAGTATCGCCTACTAAAGGAGTAATGAGATTTAATCATAGAGGAAAGTTAAGTCCGGAGTTCATAGGACTGTATGATATTTTGGAAAGGATTGACGAATTATTTACTTATCGATTAGACTTATCATCTAGCCTGACGCGAGTGCACAACGTATTTCACGTGTCGCAGTTGAAGAAGTATGTTCCTGATTCATCTCATGTACTGGAACCTGAACCAGTAGAGATAAATCCTTCGTTGAGTTATGAAGAACAACCGGTTAAGATTATGAGACACGCGTAGCAAGAGTGTGTATTTGGTGAAAGTCTTATTGACAAATCAACAAACGAAAGACGCAACATGGGAAGCTGATGATGAAATGAAGAAGAAGTATCCTCATCTGGTAGATTTTCAGTTACACAGTTGTGAAAACTGTTACGCTCTTGTTGTCGATATGTGAATCAAAATCATAGTTCAATTCTTCACCTTAATACTTCAATTTTCATATTTGTATTGTTAGTCTCATCATTCATGAATTTGTAGGATCAATAATCAAAATTTAGTACCCATGATGTTCATAGGTTATGGGCAAAACCCTAGATATGGAGGGGATGTTTATTTAATTTTTTTGGGAGATTCGTTAATCCTAATATGTGGGTAATAACTTGATTTAAAGTGTTTAATCATTTTACTTTGAAGTTATATTGAAGATGGAATGATTAACTAGATGGATTGGATGTTAGATGATGTATAAATCCTGAATTTGGATATAAACAGCGGGTAAAAGTGTCGTATTTGGCAGAATTTGTGACTAGTATGTTTAAAAGAGTGTAACTTGTGTTCCGGGAAGCGGAATTCGAATCCATTTGATGCTAGACTTATTTTTCAGAATGTTTTGGATCTAATGAGACTATTTTTTAGTCAAGATCAGTTTAGAAGTTTGGGTAATAAACTAGTGAAGTTATGTTATGTTATGTTATGTTATGCTATGTTATGTGCATATTAGTTATGTGATTTTGGAGCAAGGTTTTAGGTTGTGCTGGGGAAGTATCTCCGAGCGTACCCCCCCCCCCCCCCCCAATTACCCAAATACTCTAGGGTGCAAGTTTATGGGGCTCATGTACAGTCTCGGTGTTACTGCCTTGAGCTAAGATCTATGTGGTTTGATGATCTTAGTGTTCACTGGAATGTGAATAAAGTGTGTTCTTCGATGCAACCATGATAAGGAATGTCATTCCCACATACGAAGAATGGTTTGATGACCCTCATGGTTATTCAAATGTGAGTAAGTCGTGTTCAGTGATAACAAATGTCGTTCCCACTAACGTAACCAATCTGATATGAAAGAGACGTCCATGTCAGGCATTAGTGGCTGCAAACGAAGAATGAACATGTACGACGGTGCCCCCAAAGAGACTTAAAAAAGGTACATGGGGATTGTGGTCCAAATCTCTCATCCAGTCCTTAGGTCAGCTTCTTTTGGGTGTCTGAAAGAAATTTATACCAATGAGTATATTGATGAGTGTACATTTGATTTGGATTTACAAGCTCCCTTATATAGTGGGGCGTCCTTCCACAAATATAATATCATATGTAATTTGAGTTAGATTCATATGGAGAGTGCAATCCTTGATTGTTTAGACATCCAATTCCAAGAAGGGATGGTCCTGTCTGGCGGTTGTCGTGCGCTATCTTTCAAATAACATTGAATGCTTCCGGGACAACCAACCTTGACTGATGTTGTGGAAGGCATGTTCTTTTTCCAAATGATCGGGCCTTATCACGTTTGATGTAAGGCACATTGATACGGTAGTCTTGCCCAATGGGGTCGGATAAGAGTGATGATGAGGAAGACACGGGGATGACGGAAGACACACCCAACGTGCGACCCAGGAGCAACGTTGGTCCTCCTGTTTACTTGAAATATTATGTTCAGACTAGGACTAGGCGTTAATTAGTTTGCTAGTAGTCGTTCTTTAATTGTTTTGAATTATTTGGATTATTGTTGGAGTATTTGAATTATCTGGGGTTTCTAAATGGTTCTTTACCCGGATTAGGATTAGGGTCGAACCATCAGGGTTAGAGGGTCATAAATAAGGGTGTAAATTTTCTCCAGATTGATTAATTAGATTTATTTTGCCCTAATTGTTTTTTTTCTTCTTCGGTTCATTGCTCCTCACGATAGAGAGAGCAGTGGTTTTTCGTTTCCATAGTTATCGGGGGTAACATTGGTGCTTTCATTCGTTTTGTCGATCAGAATCTCGTTCGTGACAACTTTATCTTCCAACCCTTCGGCTTCCACCACACATGTCGTCTCACGAAGAAGAACAACCCACATGAAACAACCCGAGATCTAGATTCAGGGTTGAAGAGACGATCGATAACCAGAAGTAGAAATTAACTAATAAGAATACATTTAATTTAATCTATACAAAAAATATTTTAAAAATGAGCACAATTTGAAAAAAAAATGTTTGTGATCTACTAAGTGATCTAACTTAAGCTCGCGTCATCGTCTCGATCCACGTTCTCATCCCCACCTTAATTGATGTCCTGCGGTTTTAAATAGCAAAAGTCGACGCATTTTTAAAGACAGTGATCAGTACAGACTGAGTAAATACACACTACGACATGTAAAACATTGAGTCCCACACAAGCATAAGCTGTAATAAATCAAGAGATTTGAAAGAATTATAAGTAATAGAGTTGGGAACAATTTGGAACAATTATAATTAATCGCGTAGCGAGAAATCTCAACTTTAAAATATTTATAAACCACGAGTATTCAAGATATTCTTGGACAAGTAAAATATCAACAGTAAACAAGTTATTTTGAACTCATAACGATATTAAGTCATGAGTAGCCAATGCTTTTCAACTCATTTCATTCAATTAGGGCATATCGAGAGCCACACACAACATCAATAGAGTATTCAACTTTCTTTCAAGGTCAGTTAACCGTTAAGTTTAGCTGGTATGTCCAGAGCCACCAGCAGGATCGATGTAGACAGAGGGATCATGAAATAATCATAAAGGGTTTCTTCTAGGGTCTATAAAACCCTCTCACCCCAGCGTTAAGGGAGCCCATACGTCAATCCCCGCTCGAAACATTAGCTAAAAGGCCTTAAGTGTCGACACCCCTATACTGTAGTGACCCTTATAAGTATAAGTAGCACTCTATAGCTCTACAAACCCCTTGGCCGCAATACCTTGGTACATTTTGGCTCTTCGGGGATGATTTGTGAACGTTAAAGTTCTATCATATAATATGAAGCATTGCTTCAATGGTCGTAGCCATAAGTGATTGGAGGATCGCTTGGCGCCTCCGGTCGGAGCCATAAATAAAACAACTTTGTACATCGTCATAAATCTATTAGAAGTCTTTTAATTCTTCTCTTTCGCATAAATAAAATCAGATTATAAACTTATCAAAATTAAACTTCCAGGAGTTATGAGAAGGGATCAATATATATCCAAACAAATTTCGAGTATAAATCAAACTTTGCATACTTTTTTTCAACCAACAAAATATTCATTCGAGACATCACACGCATGCACATTTTGATAAGTAAAGGTCGCACATATGTACTTACAACTGAGATGAAGCACAAACAAAAGCAATAAAGTAAGTCGAGCACTCCAACGAGAACCACTCTCTCCTACGAGGTCGAGGTCTACAATCACATGTATGGCGTATTCATTACAACCAACTTACACATCGATAAGTCAAATGCAATCATACATGTCACTTAGTCCTATATGTCACAAATGCACATATAATGATGTTCACTTATCAAAATAAATGCAACATAACACTTAGAAGTTCCAAAAATTAAAGTTTTCTAAAAAATGTGAAATTACAACTCTGGACAGAATTCTAGCTCTGACTTTAGAGGCATATTTATCATATCAATACATCTCTTAAAATCATGAAATTAATTTATGAGCAACCTACATGTGTATAATTTCATAAATATCAATAAAATCATGTATAGATATTATAAAACTCAACTTACAAAACTAAAAAAACACTGCTATTCAGAGAAGAGTTTGGCAGAAACTTTCAACTTCGCAAGGTGATTAATACAACTTGAAGACTAGATATAATGCTCATCTTCTTCAAAATTTATGCTCAATGTGTTTAGTTACAACACAAGAAAGATGAGGTGCCAAAAAACTTTCTTAAAATGGAGTTTCTAATAAAAATGCAAGGACTGATCCAGAAACAGAGTTTCAGAAAGCATTAAAGTTCAAAGGACCATATCTCCTTAAATAAAAATGCTATAAGGATGATTTCTCTCTCAAAATGGCCGACTCTGAGTCTCGTTTCCTAAAATGTAATAGTTAAAAATTTCACAAAGGTAAATTTGGAGATAATCTACCACTTTCACAAACTGTCCAGATTGTAGTCACATTCAATTTTCCTAAAATCAAAATGAGTAGTTCTAGTGGTACATGCAATTTAAGAAGACTTGATTTTCACCCAAATAATATCATTAAGCATGGAATAAGATTTTTACATATCTTGAACTAATTATAAAATTTTTATTGAGATTCAAGTGCAACTAACAAGAAATACACAAAGTGCATGTGGGTTATAGTGTGAGTTTCATGAAATAGTCTAAATTTTGAAGTCAAACACGTGATCTAACCATGGAAATGAAGAATCAATCATGCAAATGAAGAAATGTAAGATGACTTTTTATAAATCAATGCTAAAATAGACATGCAAGGATGAATTCAAGGCTTCAAGAAATATTTACCACAAGATTCAAGAATGGGGTGAATGAAAGAGTGAAATTGCCTCGAATCCTTGAGTAGAATGGTGAAATAATTCCCCTCCATAGTATTACCAAGCTTGGAATCAAGTTTTTCATGCTTGGGAGACTAGAAAGTGAAATTTTGATAGTGTTTTGGTGAGGTCAACACCCAAAAACGGGATGAAATTCGGAGAGGGAGAAGAGAGCATGTATGGGTTTCTTGAAGAGAAAAGATGAAGGAAACGAGATTGAGAAAGCTAGAGAGTGGTACAGATGATGGATATAGGAGTGTTCGTGGTGGGGTATTCAATCTTGCATGTAGTAGTGCAAGTTGTTGAGGAAGGAGTAGAGTGCAATTAGAAAGTCTCCCAACAACATAGTTGGGGTAGAAATTGGAATAACAAGAAAATAAAGGTTGACATGCAAATACTGAAATTGAGGGTAACTCTAAAATTTAATATACAAGAGGGGTATAAATAGAAGATACTAAAAATTGAGGGTTAAGAATAAGATTTCTAATTAATAGCTAACACATAAAAAATAATTTCCATAAATTATAAAATTTCCAAATAGTTTCAAATAAAACCACTTTGTATATAAATGTCAAAATCCATTTTTTTAAAACAACTAGAAAGAAGTCCCAAATATACGTAATAATTTCATATAGTATTACACAACTTTCTGAAACTACAAAGTAACTCAAAATAAAGTTATAGATTATCTTAAATGTCAAATGCCACCCTTACACTTTGAAACCAATAATAAATCATTTATAAGTTTGAAATAGTATTATTTTTTTTAATTCTCAAATATTTTCTGAAATTACAAAATAACCCCTAACTAAAATACGGGGTATTACACCACAACTCCGCTGTTGACACAGGCGGACATACCATCACATGAATGACCTGGACCGCCTACAAATTTTCTCCATGCTTATTGATCACCCAGCTTCGGAGTGGTTTCGTTATTACCAGACGAATAACTTGTCGGCAACATAGTTAGACTTTCTCACCGCCGTTAAACTGCGGTTCGATCCCAGTCATTACGAGGACTATTTAGGTATGCTTTCTAAGTTGAAACAACGAACTATTGTGTTTGCGCATGAGACTGAGTTTGAGACCATGCTTATTAAGATCACGGGGGTTGACGAATTCGTTATGATTTCTCTCTTTAGTGCCAGCCTTAAACATCCCATAAAGCGTGAACTCACACTCTGCCACCCACAGAAACTGGCCAAGGCGTTTGCGTTAGCCAGGGAGTTATCGGCAGGACAGGAGGAGTTGCTGCAAGGTTATGTCACGCGCCGTTCGTTGAATCAGCCCGCTGCCCGGTCCACCCCAATTACCGGTAACACACCCGTCCCTGCTACGGGTACGGCTACAACCACAGCTACTCAGGCGGCAGGTCTCCCAATTGTTCGTCTTTCGCGTGTCTTTGGCGCGCCGAACGCACGTGCAAGGGTCTTTGCTGTAACTGCGATGAGACGCATGTTCGTCACAAATGCAAGTAACCCACACCCTCGCTCTTTGAAATTAACATGGGTTATTTTCGGTGTTACCTTACAGATATTGATCGACAGCGGCAATACTCACAACTTCAATCATCCCGTCATGGCTGAACACTTGTCACTTTTGTTGCATCCAGTTTCCCCGTTTCGAGTCTACGTTCGGAATGGGGAATCGTTGCGCTGCTCTTATTATTGTCCGAAAACACCATTGACTGTTCAAGGCACGACATTTGAGGTGGACTTGTATGTTCTGTCCGTTCATGGGATTGACGCGGTTCTCTGCAATCAGTGGTTACAGACTTTGGGGGAGTTTTTTCACGATTACAGTAAGTTAACGGTGAAATTGACTAGCAGGGGAAAAAGATTGTACTTTCCGGGGTTGATCATGGCCCGAAACCGATTTCCTACAATCGGCTGGCAGCTTTTTCGCAGAACCACATTGATTTTGAGCTTTTTGAGCTCCTTGCAGGTCCTAACCGTACAGCTCAGGAACCTGTACTAGTTGACTTTCTGACCGATGACGCGGATTACTAGCATGTATTACGCAAGCGTACGGTCAAGTAGTAGAGTGTGAGTATTTTTGGTACTTGGGTTGTCGATCCCATAAAGACAAGCTTGCAAAAAGTTTATAATTAACAATTTAATGTATTTCATTAGGTAACCGGAGTAAAAAGTGTGTGTTTTGTGTTGTTGCCACCCCAAAACAATTGGTTGTAGTAAAGACAGAGTAAAGGTAAACTGAAATTAAAAAGAGTTCTTAATCAATAAATGGAGAGAACTAGGCAATCTCATTGATCACCTAGGGTTGTAAACGATGTCTGGATTATCTGAGCAACATGTTAACTATATTCTAACTAAGCCGGGTAATAGCACTGACCATCTCCTATCGGTCTCAAGTCATTCTACTTCACGGTAGACTACAATCTCCTATCGTTCTCTTGTGTCTACCGGTCCACTCTAGTAGGTCATCTAGTGGTACGATAACGGGTCATGTCGGTCCACCGTTGCACGAAACAGTTGAACAATCCTACCGAATCAACCCAAACAAGAAATAGAAATAATATTTCTGCACATGGCAGACACAAAATAGCAATTATTTAATTCTAAAACCAATCCAGAAGGCAGAGACAACTCGTACACGCCTACGGCCAATGCAGCAACTCTTGCTCCATTCCCAACGCGCAGTTCTATCTCCCCTTTAGCCAATCTTCTACTTTTCTTTAGATCATGCACATTTCAAAAAATGTGAGATCCACATCCAGTATCCAATACCAATGATGAAGAGATAGTTAAATTGACATCTATAACAAAAATACCTGGTGGTGGTGGAATCACTATTTCAAGCCTCTTGTCCTCCAGATATTTTGGACAGTTCCTTCTCCAGTGTCTAGGATGACTACAGTAGTGACACTCACCTTTAGTCACACCTTTAGAAATTCCACCAACAGGCTTAAGGGCATATTCCTTGGGTTTGGCAACTGCTTTGCCTTTTCCCTTGGAGGTAGAGGCATTTCATTTCTGCACCATCATTATGTATTTGCTCAAACCCTTGTTGATGCTTTGTTCAACTGTCCTCAACATATTGAGTAAATCTGGCAGAGGTTTCACGATCTCATTCATGTTATAGTTCATGATGAACTGTCCCCAACTTTCAGGCAACGACTGCAAGATGAGATCGGTTGCCAACTCTTGACCCACCGGAAACCCTAGGCGGCCGAGGCTCTCAAGATAGCCGATCATACGCAATTCGTGCGGCCCCACCGGGTTTCCTTCTAACAGATGACATTTGAACAATGCCTTGGAAACTTCATACCTCTCAACCCTAGCCTGCTCATAGAAGAGCTGCTTCAAGTGTGCGATCATATCGAATGCATTCATGTTCTCATGTTGCTTCTGAAGCTCATAGGACATGGTTCATAGCATTAGGCAGGCTGCATCATTAGCGTCATCAACACGCTTTTGATACGCCTTTAGGGCTGCAGGAGTATTGTTTTCCGGACCTTCAGGAACTTGCTCCTCTAGAGCGTACAGTTTCTTTTTCTGCTTGAGAATGATTCTCAAGTTTCTGTACCAGTCTAGAAAATTGGTTCGAGAGAGCTTGTCCTTCTCAAGGACAGAGTATAGGGAGTGTGTTGAACTCGATGAGTTGTGTGCCATTGGTATTGTACAAAAAGGAAATACGCAAGTTTTATTATTTGTGAACGATTAACTATATTTAATATATTAATGCGGAAAATATCATTATATTTTCTAGTGGGCCAAGATCCATATTTCACTTCCTTTTTTCCCAAGCCAATGAGAATATCTATGAACCCTAAAAAAATATCAAGCGCATCTCCATGTGCCTTCATCTTTTGATCCATCCTCCACAGTCTAGTGGAATGCTCCATGCACCATGTTGTGGCTTCTTTAATTCTTTGGGCTTCTTTTCTTCAATCTTGGCTATCTATTCTATTTAGTACTAGCTAGCATCCAAACTAAATAAATAAATCTCAAAAGTTGAGAAAAAAAAATCGACTCGCAGGTCGTAAACCCTAATTAATTATTACATTAAATTGATCTGCTCTCACGCCGTAAACAAACCACAAGAATTAAACATTCACAACAAACCACATCTAAGGTCATATCCAATAACTATACAAATTGCACATAAACAGTTAAAATCCAATTTTAACGCGCTTAGTCAATTTTAATTGATTTTAGGATTTCTAGGATCAAAACAGTCCAAGAGGCCCAACCAACTAAGTGTCCGAACCCTTAGAGCCGCCTGGGCCGAGCCTAGGCCGGTAGGCCCGACCCGTGGGGTCGGCTGAACCGCATTGGCCATAGGCCTCGGTGGCTTGGGCGGCAAGGAAGGAGGGGCGGTCCCCTTAGGGGGGGGGGGGGGCGAACCTCATGGAAGTTGATTCCAAAACAACTTCTTCCTTGTTCCCTAAGTCCAAAACGTTTCCAAATTGAAAATTCCTTTCCAATTTGTGCCCAAACCCTTGATTCAAGATCCTAAAATTTCTAAAACTCACTAATTCATACATCCCATGTAAAATTAGGTCTAGTTTGGTTGAATCACATTCAACATGCATCTAATATGCTTAATTTGTCGTTTTAACACAATAATCAACAATTATAGGTGAAAAACAACAAAATCGTAACACATAAACTACGTTATGCTCAACGACCTGTGGCTGTGATACCATTGTAGTGTTTTGATCATGGATACTCAGCGGAATAAACAATAATTAATCCGATCAAGACCCTCCAAAGATCACAGGAAGCGAATTCATAACGATAGTGAGGGATTCATAACAAGTACCTTGTAGGTCTCCTATTATGACTTCAAACACAAATATTGTTGTGTCTCTACGGTTGATCCACGCCTAGTATTAGGATATAGATCTTCCAACTCCTTTGTGCTGGCTAGGAACAGTAGAAGAGGAAGAAGAAATCACGCAACGAGGACCAAAGGGAGGCTCGACCTCCTTGTTGTGGCCGACGTGTAGAGTGGGAGGACCAATGGGGCGGTCGGCTCCTTGGTTTGCTCTATTTCCTTTCCTTCTCTTCTACTCAAGTAATGTTATGAGAATTAGTATGTAGGAAGGAATCTAGGAGCATCCTTTATATAGTCCAACAACTCCTTGTTTACTACATAAAGGCCCTAATCCTACTCAAGTTCGGGTTAGTCCTACTTGCATATTAGTCATACTAAGTTAGCAAGTTGTTGCATTTTGATCCTTCTAATTAATTAATCATATTAGTTAATTCCCAAGTCTAGTTCAATCCATATGGCGTGTGACCCCATAGGTTTCTACTTAGTTGGTAGTAACTATTTACTAACATGGAGCGGTGTCTAGCAACACATCCTTTCCACCCAACTAATAGAAATAGTCATCCGAAAAGCCTTGTGCAAGTATTGTCTCATCCCTATATCTCTATATTCGGATTGTACACGAGACATACAAGTCACACTCGTATATCCAATTCATAGTTTCTCGATCCTGCGAATAACCTTATTGTGCAAATAACATCAATATCCCATATTGATTTATTTGACTCTGGCCAGACATTCTATAAGAACTATCCCTCGAGTGGTCGTGGATATTTGCTCCCGTTATGTGGGAGGGACAAATTCTATCTCCATACTACGATCCCTAAGCTTGCTTCATATTGTGTCCGATACGCGCCTTTATGGCTACCCAGTCACAATGTAGAGTTTGACGCTACCAAAAAACAATACTCCACAACTAGATGATCTAGTGAATTCAAGTCTAAGGATGACAATATAGTTGTCACCGCGAGAAGCACTTGAGACTTTACATAACTTGTATGTAGCCTTCTCGGAGATGGGTTAATCCAATATGCTATTAATCCTAATTCATACCCATGTGTTGGATCGTGATATCTCCGTATCAATCCAACTCCGTACTAGTCTATAGATGATTGTCATGTTAATCAATATAATGTACTAGGATATTTAAGATAAACAACAAAATTGTAAATCTAAAGAGTTCATTATATTAAATATCTCCATAAATAATACAATGAATATTCTAGCCAATTATTGTTCATACTAAACTTGATTGCCTCTAGGGCATCTATTCCAATACCTACCGCTAACCCTATTTTTAAAATGCAGAGATAGAACGCCAGGTTCACGAGATGTAGGTTCAGGGGATCATTCAGCCCAATACCAGTGCTTTTTCTTCTCCAGTTCTGTTGGTGCGCAAGAAAGATGGTACCTACCGTTTCTGCTTGGATTACAGAGCCTTAAAAGCTACTACGGTACCAGACCACTTTCCGATCACGGATGAGTTGTTAGATGAGATCGGAGCAGCTCGATACTTCTCGAAACTTGATTTACGTTCCGGTTATCACCAGATTCGGATGCACGATTCTGACATTGCGAAGGCCGCTTTTCACACACATGACGAACACTGCGAGTTCTTGGTTACACCGTTTGGTCTTACGAACGCGCCATCTACTTTTCAGGCCGCTATGAACCGGATATTCTGTCCTCTTTTGCGCTCTTGTTTCATTGTCTTCTTTGATGATGTTCTCGTCTACAGTACTTCGTTGGAGTTACATGCGCAGCACCTTCATCAGGTTTTACAACTCTTATCTGAGCAATGTTTTTATGTAGAAATTTCCAAGTGTTTCTTTAGCAGAACGAGCGTGTATTATTTGGGTCATGTGATCGCCAATGGTCAGTTGCAGGCCGATTCTTAGAAACTTGATGCTATGGTGGCGTGGCCCACTCCCACTTCTATCAAACATCTTAGGGGTTTTCTCGGTCTCACAGGGTACTACCGCCGGTTCATTTGTGCCTACGCCATACTTGCTGCCCCACTCACGGACCACCTTAAAAAAGATTCATTTGCGTGGTCTCAGGCCGCTACACAGAGTTTCATCGCCTTGAAATAGGCTATGACTTCGGCACCAGTTTTGCGCCTCCCTAATTTCACGCACACTTTTGTGATGGAGACTTATGCGTCGGATACTGGGGTTGGTGCCATGTTGTTACAGCAGGGTCATCCCTTGGCTTTCTTCAGTAAAAAGCTCGAGCCGCGTCTCCGTGCCGCTTCTTCTTATCATAAGGATTTATACGCCGACGTGGAGGCAGTTCAGAAGTGGCGCAAGTATCTTCTGGTCCGTGAGTTCGTCATCCGTAGTGATAGAAAGAGTCTCAAAGAGCTTATTACATAGGTCATTCAGACGCCTGACCAGCAGTTTCACATACGCAAATTGATGGGGTTTCAGTTTCGTATTGAGTATAAACCGGGTTCCGCTAATCGAGTGGTTGATGCTTTGTCGCGCCGGGAACCAGACTCGGATCCAGCCCCTATATTCCTCTCGACCATTCGGCCTTTACCGACCATTTTGGAGGTTCTTTGTCATGAGGTCACTACTCAGCTACATTTGCAGGTATTACTGGCAGCCGTATGGTCGGACTCCAAGCCGCCCCATTTTCCCTTCGTTGATGGCCTTTTGTATTACAAGATTCGGTTGTGTGTTGGTCGTGAGTCTCCTATCCGTGACACTCTCTTGAAGAAGTTCCATAGCTCTCCTTCTGCGGGTCATCTAGGTATCGATCGAACTTTTCGTCGTTTAGCTGCTGTTTTCTATTGGCCGGGTATGAAGGACGATGTCGCCCGTTTCGTTTCGGCTTACTTGGTCTGTCAAAAGACGAAGTATTCTATGCACAAGTTGGATGGCTTGTTGCAGCCATTTCCTATACCCGATCGGGTTTGGGCCAAAGCGACCATGGATTTGTTACCAGCCTTCCCACCTCACAGGGCTCGACTATGATCATGGTGGTGGTTGATCACCTCACTAAGTATGTTCATTTTAGCTCATTGCCTACTGATTTTGATGCACCGTGCGTCGCACAACTATTTGTGGATGTGGTGGTGAAACACCATGGGTTCCCGGAGGAGCTGATTTCTTATCGTGACAGTATTTTTTTTGAGTACATTCTGGAAGGAGTTGTTCAAGTTGAGTGGCACGGTTCTTAATTTCAGTACCGCTTACCATCCTCCCACTGACGGTCAGACGGAGGTCCTGAACCACAGATTCGAGCATTACTTGGGTGCGTTCACTTCAGAGTGCACAAAACGATGGTCGTATTTTCTTCCTTGGGCCGAAATGGCCTTCAATTGAAGCCATAATGGGAGTATCAACATGTCTCCTTTCCGTGCTCTATATGGCCGTGATCCGCCATCGTTGCTTCCCACGATTTGTGCAGCGAGTCGTTCTCCTACAGTGGATGAGTTACTTGACCAACGTGTCGCGTTTTTACACGATTTGCAAACTCACTTGACACACATGCAGCAGCGTATGCTCACCCAGGCCAATAAACATCGCCGGGATGTTTTCTTTCAGGTTGGTGATCTTGTTCTCTTCCGCCTTCATCCCTACATGCAGAGCTCGCTGGCACGACCGTTATCCATATTATGGTCCCTTTCCCGTGGTGGAACAGATAGGACCGGTGGCTTATCGTCTCCAACTCCCAGACTCTTGCCGTATCCACGACGTTGTTCACGTTTCTTTACTTCGGCCATAGGTGGGTACGAGGTCGGCTATTCCTGTCGCATATCTTCCTGCTGAGTTCTTCAAAGGTAATCCCGTGGTGGTATTGGTTTCTGCGAAACAGGCCAATACAATATTAGTTTCTGGGGCTCCACAACAACAATGGTTGATTTCTTAGTCGGATGGGGCTGCCGCTTCTTGGGATCCGATTCCAGAAATCCAGCCAACTTTCCCTGGTTTGAAGCTTGAGGTCAAGCACGTTTTACAGATGGGGGGATTTGATACGGTATTCTTGCCCAATGGGTCGGATACGAGTGATGAGGAGGAAGACCCGGAGATGACAAGACGTACCCAACATGCGACCCAGGCTCAACGTTGGTCCTCCTGTTTACTTCAAATATTATTTTCAGAATAGGACTAGGCGTCATTTAGTTTGCTAGTAGTTGTTACTTAATTGTTTTGAAGTATTTGGATTATTGTTGGAGTAGCTGAATTATCCGGGATTTCTAAACGGTTCTTTACCTGAATTAGGATTAGGGTCGAACCGTCAGGGTTAGTGGGTCATATAAAATGGTGAAAATTTTCTCCAGATGGATTACTTAGATTTTTGTTGCCCTAAATGTTTTTTTTTCTTCTCCCGTTCGTTGCGCCTCACGACAGAGAGAGCAGTGGTTTTCCATTGCCATAGTTACCGGGGGTAACACACAATAGTCACTCTAAATATGATTCACAATCAATCTAGCACAGAGATGGGCTTTGAAGTTGAAAATTTTAGAATGGACAAACTATATAATGTTTGATAATCCTTAACCACTGAGCCAACCCCAGAGTATAGTCCTACTAATTATTCATAGTATTGTAATTACTAGGACTAGAATGTAATTTCCTATTGTAAATACGCTCTATATTGATCAATACAATGCGAGACCTAGCAGGGACATTTTCAGCCTCTCACATTCTAACATGGTATCAGAGCTAGGGTTCTAGCTTCATCTTCTCCTTCTTCGGCCTTACGCCAATGCAGTTGATCCGGAAACCATTAACGTCGATCAACACCGTTCCTCCCGCACGAATTCTTAGTTGATTTCATTCCTTTTCGCTTCAAACCCATAACCCAAGGACTTCTCTCAATTTGGCCGTCGTACAGTTGTTTTTTCGTATTAATCCACCTACCATTCGACTCGGAATTCATTTCCGAGCAGGATCGCAAAAAAATCTCGTTGATCGGGCTCCTGACGCGCCTCCATGCGTCGCTCGAAGCTTCGTCAACACCGTTCAAAGAATCCCACGCGCGGTCTTCTCCTCTAGAGCGTGCGGTTCCTCGTCGGCTTCAATCTGTGAAGGCGGCTCCCGTTCGACTCCAAAATTAGACGTGCTCTCCACTCGGCACCGCCAGCTCCTCTCGGCTTCCGAAGCCGTTGTTTTCTTGATCGTCTCAAACCGGCTTCCTTCCGGCTCAATTTCTTAGCCGACTCTCTGATCGGCTTCCTTGTGGCTCCAAGCAGCCCCACGGCTTGCCCTCTTGGCTAGCTTCTTCTCTTGGACACTGTTTTGGCTCGATTTGCTCCAGTTTTGGACCGACTCGGATTTGTTCTCAAGGTTTTTCGGCATTCTGAAGCCGTTTCTGAACTCCGTTTTGCGATATTTAGCCTCTTCAGTGCACTTATACTACTCCATGGCGTCATCTAATACATGGTCTGTACCTAATCAGGGGACAGATGGGTTTGGCGTCCTGCATTGCCACATACTCCACCGCCTCCAGCACTCGACCAGAGTATACTTAAGCCAAGCTCTGCCCAATGCCAACATGCTCTCACACCGACACCCGACATAAATTGGTATATGGATTCTGGGGCCTCTTCTCATCTTACATCTCAGGCTGGTATGCTTTCTTCAGTCTCTTCAGATAGTCATATTTCTCATATGTTGGTTGGAAATGATATGAGTATTCCGGTTCGTGGCTCCGGCCAGCAGAATCTTAGTACTCACACCCGACCCCTTCATATAAATAAATTTCTTTTCCTTCCTCACATTATTAAAAACCTTGTTTCTGTTCGTCAGTTCACTGTTGATAATAATGTATCCGTTGAGTTTGCCCCGCTGGTTACTCTGTCAAAGACCTTCGTACTGGAGAATTGTTGTTCATAAGCAATAGTACGGGAGATCCTTATTCGCTTAACTCCCTTCACTCCACTCACCCCACTTCCCAACCGCAATCTCTTGCTGTTCTCCCGGCCCCTGTTTAGCACATCCGACTTGGCCATCCTGGAAGCCATGTCTTAGACTATCTTCGAACTCATAGCCATATCTCGTCTACTGAAGCTCATAACACTTTGTGTCATACTTCCCAGACCGGTAAGCATGTCTGACTACCTTTTCCACTTCTATATCTTGTACTGCTGCCCCATTTGACATTATTCATAGTGATTTGTCGGCTTCTCCTGTTCTTAGTAAATCGAAGTGAAAATACTACCTTTTATTGCTTGATGATTTCTCCCACTTCATATGGATTTACCCTTAAAAACTAAAATATGAGGCTCTTGCCAAATTCAAGCAATTTGGTAATTTTGTTCGCACTCAGTTTTATACACAAATCAAGACATTCCAATGCGATCTAGGGGGTGAATTCGAAAATGGCTCTTTCCATGACTATGATGCACAAAATGGTATTGTCTTTCGTTTCGCGTGCCCCCAAACCTCCCCACAAAATGGTAAGGCCGAAGGCATGATTCGTCGTGTCAACGACATCTCTTGTACTCTTCTTGTTCAGGCCTCCCTCCCCCCATCCTTCTGGGTTGAGTCTCTTCCTACAGCAGTCTACTTGCACAACATTCTTCCCACCACTGCACTTTAGAACAACATTCCGACTTTCGTTCTCTATCATCATCAACCCACCTATGATCATCTTCGCACGTTTGGGTGTTTGTGCTACCCAAGCCTTTCTGCCACAACTCCCCATAAGCTTGCTCCTCGCTCCGCTCGTTCTGTCTTTCTCGGATACCCTCCTAATTTTAGAGGTTATCGCTGCCTTGACCTCTCCACCATTCAAGTACACATATCTCATCACGTAACTTTCGACGAGTCTGTCTTTCCCTTCTCTATCCCCAGCTCAGCCTCCCCTTCCGTTCATAGGTCTCCTCACCCTGACGAGAGCCCTCATCCCGCTGCTCTTATCCGACAATATCATACTCCCTCTTCTCCTCCCCCACACGTAACGTTAGGATCACCCATGGCTGCCCCTGGCCTTTCGGCCCCCTCTCCTGTGGGTCCCCCAAGCCCTTTGGCTCCACCTCTTCCAGTACCCGAACCACATACTCCTCCTCCACCTCCACACTCCCCACAAATGACCACCCGATCCAAACACGACATCACAAAGCCCATTCAGCATCTTACGCTCCATGCCCAAACATCTCCATCCATCTCGCCCTTACCTATATCCCATGGGTCTGATGTATCAGACCCACACTGGAAGGCTGCAATGGATGTTGATTTTGGCGCTATGGTTAAGAACCCCACTTAGGACTTGTTGCCTCGCCCTGCTAAGGGCAACATACTTCGGGCTATATGTGGCTTTTTCGCCATAAGTATCGGGCTGGCGGTACTCTTCAGCGCTATAAGGCCTGTCTAGTTGCCAATGGTAGATCCCAAATGGTGGGTGTGGATTGTGAGGAGACCTTTAGCTCAGTCGTTAAACCTTCCACCATTCGCACAATTCTTACACTAGTTGTCTCTAGCTCTTGGCCCATTCGTCAGCTTGATGTTAAGAACACTTTTCATCATGGTGATTTGGAGGAGACTGTCTATATGCATCAGCCCCCTGGGTATCGTGATCCCAACCGTCCTGATTATGTCTGCTGGAAGTCTCTCTATGGACTTAAGAAGCCCCCCCGGGCTTGGTTTCAGCGGTTTGCTACATTCCTCACCGACAGAGTTGACTTTTCTAGTTGCTACTGTGATGAGTCACTTTTTGTCAACCGGCGCGGCTCAGACACGCTCTATCTCCTTCTTTATGTGGACGATATTATCATCACTAGCTCATATTTGGCTCTTTTACAGCAGATTGTGGCACGGTTGTCCGGTGAGTTGGCCATGTCCGATCTTGGCCCCTTGCATCATTTCTTGGGTATTGCAGTTACTCGGGATTCGTCTGGCTTGTTTCTGTCTCAACGCCAGTATGCCCGTGACATCCTTCGTCGTGCCTCCATGAGTGCGTGTAAGCCTATTGCTACACCTGTTGAGACAAGTACTAAACTTACTGGGGAATCTGGCCCTCCTATTTCTGATCCTACTCTTTACGGGAGCTTAGCAGGTGCTCTACAGTACCTCACCTTCACTTGCCCTGAGTTGTCCTATGCAGTCAAGCAGATTTTTCTTTTCATGCATGATCCGCGGGAACCACATTTTGTTGCAGTAGATGCCCTAGAGGCAATCTAATATTTAGTATGAACATTGTTATTGGCTAGAATATTCATTTATTATATATTGTGATATTTAATATAATGAAGTCCTTAGATACAATGTGTTGTTTATTTTAAATATCCCTAGTCCACTATATTGATTAATATGACCATCAAATATAGATTAGTATGAGGGTAGATTGATATGGAGATATCAAGTCTAACACATGGGTATGCATTAGGAGTAATGGCATACTGGATTGACCCACAACGAGAAGGATACATTAGATTATGTTAAAGTCACAATCGCTTCTCGTAGTGTTAATATAATTGCAATCCTTAGACTTGGAGTCACTAGATACTCTAGTTGTGAAATATCGTGATTTGATGTTATCAAACGTTACACCGTAACTGGGTAATTATAAAGGTAGTTATCGTGCATGATAGGAAGCAAGCTTAGAGATCGTAGTGATGTAGAGAGGATTTGTCCCTCCCACATAATGGGAGCAAATATCCACGGCCACTCGAGGGATTAGGCTTATTGAATGTCTGGCCAGACTCAGATAAATCAATATGGAGATATTGATGTTATCTGTTTGCATAAGCATATTCCCAGGATCGAAGAACTATGGATTGGATATACGAGTGTGACTATTTATGTCTCGTGTCCAATCCGGATATGGAGACAAAGAGATAGTGAAATATGAGATATTGGGCACAAGAGGTTTGTTGGGATCACTGACTATTTCTATTAGTTGGGTGGCATGGATGTGTTGCTAGACACCGCTCCATGTTAGTAATAAGTTGCTACCAACTAAGTAGAAACCTATGGGGTCACACGTCAAATAGAGTAGAACTAGATTTGGGATTAATTAATATGATTAATTAATAAGAAGGATCATTGTGCAACACCTTGCAAACTTAATAGGACTAATATGCAAGGAAGGGACTAATCCAAGTTCATGTAGAACTAGGAGGGATCTTTATGTAGTTAACAAGGAGTTGTTGGACTATATAAAGGAGGCTCCAGCTTCCTTCTCACTAATGTTAATGTGAATGTTATTAGACATAACACAAAAGAGTGGGAGAGAACAAAAGAGATAGAGCAAGACAAGCTAGAGGCGCCGCCCCTAGCCTGTCCGCCCCTTCCCGTCGGCACAAGAGAGGGCCGAAACCCTCTCTTATTCCCTTTGGTTGCTTGATTCCTCCTTCCCTCTTCCTCCGGTCCAAGCTAGCACTTCAGAAGGAAGAATCTAGATCTCACCTCTAGACGTAGATCAATCGTAGAGACGAGGACAATATTCTTCGTGTGATCTCCCAAACCAAAAGGTACACAATTACTATGTCCCTTATCATGTTATGATGTCTCTTCCTGTGATCCTTGGTGGGCTTTGAGTAGGAATTAAATTTTGTTATTCCGCTGTGTTACCTACGTCAAAACCCAACAATGGTATCAGAGCCACATGTTGTAGTTCATAACATAATTTTATGTGTTACAATTTCAGTTTATACACCCTATTGTTTATTTTACGCGAAAACTGAAATCAATTGGCATAGTAGATGGAAATTGAATTTGATTCAACATAAACAAGATCTAATTTAACATTGGATGTTAGAATTGGTGAGTTTAATCACGTAGGATGTGAATTATTGGATTCTTGAAAAATTAGGGTTCATGGGCACATAGTTGAAAAGGAGTTTTCAATTATGGAAACAATTTTATGGAAACATCCACAAAGGAAACAACGATGCTTGGGCAACAAGAAAGAAGGGAAGGAGGCTAGGGCCAAAACCCTATCCGTCCGCCCCCTTCCTTGTGCGCCAAGCAAAGGCCGCGGGTCACATAGGACGGCCGGCCTTGGGCCGGGTCGAAGTGGCAGGCGTCGTTCCTCGTTGGGGTTCGTTCTAGGCTTAGGTTGGACCCCTTGGACCGTTGTAACCCTAATTACCCAATTCAATTAAAATTGAACAAGTGCGTCAAAAATTGGTTTTAACTGTATTATGTGCTTTGTTGCATGGTGGATGGATATGGCCTAGGTTGTGGATGTTTATTGCTTTGTGGTATGGTTTACGACCTGCGAGCTGATCAAATTAATTTAATTATTAATTAGGTTTTACGGTATGCGAGTCGTCTTTTCTCCTCGACACGTGAGGCTTTTATTATTTATTTGTTCTAGATGTTAGGATAGAATTAGAAATATTTAGATGATAGCCAAGAGCATGGAGAAGAAGACCGGATAACCAAAGAAGCCAAAAGACAAAGAAGACACCCCTTAAGCGTGCGACTATGGTGGAGCACATGGAGATGAGCTTGTCACTTTAGGGAAAAAGGATATTATCATTGGCTTGATAATATCTTAGTCTAGGGGCCATATACATGTCGCGTTTATTTTTATTTTTGTGAATGTTTATTATTTATGTCTTGTTATTTAGTTTTGTGTGTATGGCGATACTAGCAAAACGTTAACAAGATAATAATAAACAAGGATGATCTTTTATTGTGAATTGCCCAATCCAAATAAGTAGATCATGTTGATTAGATCAACCAAACATATTAAGAAAATTAAATCCCTCAATTAAATATTGTGTTTTGCCTTCTCTTGCCAAAACACCCTTCATGATCAAGGTTTATTAAAATTTGGTCTTACCAAAGCAAGACGATTTTAATTTACCATGATGTGTTGAGGACGACACAAGCTAGTAATGTGTGTATGTTGAAGCAAGAGGTTGGACGCAACTGGGTAAGACTCAATTGGATTGATGAACCTAGAGGCATGACAATTAGGCTTTATCCATGGGATAAAGAACAAAGGGTTATTCACCTAATTGGACCAAGAGTTGCATTGGGATGCAATTGGAATGGTTCCAGCCTAAATAACCTATTCTTGGGTGACTTGCCAAAGCAAGCTCAAGATGAAGTGAAAAAGGGATCTTAGACCCACTAGAAAATATAATGATATTTTCCGCATTAATGGTGAGAGCTATTAATCCGAGAAAAATAGTGGGAGCTATATTTGATGATCTATTCATTGTTGAATATAGTTAAATTGTTCAAAATACTAAAATTGCACATTTCTCGTTTTCTAGAATTCCAAATGGAAAACAACAACGCATCGACTTTATCCCTACGATCTGTCCTTGAGAAGAATAAACTGTCTGGAACAAATTTCTTTGACTGGTACAGAAACTTAAGGATTGTCCTTAAGCAAGAAAAGAAGCTGTACGTCTTGCGCACTCCAATTCCAGCCCCACCAGAAGATGAGTTTGTTCTAGCGGATGTAAGGGCACGTCAGAAACATATTGATGATTCTAATGACGTGACTTGCCTCATGCTTTAGTAACTGCTTTTGAGAGATTTATGGCACGAGCTCCATAAACCCGGTCAATCCGGTCAAACCCGGTCAACCTCATAACGGTTCCGGTATTCGCGCATAACGTGCTGTAACGGTCCCTATATACGCGAACGAACGTGCCGTTGTGGTTAAGCTAATTAAGCCGCCATTGATGGGCGCATTAACCACACTGCAACGGTCACCTTCTCCGTTATATATAGAACGTTAACCTTTCCATACAAAGGATAACACATTAGCCATACGCGGAAGCTCTGCCAAACCTCTGTCTCTCTCTCAGACATTACTACTGCCTTACTCTCTCCCTACACACAACCCAACTCTTCCTGTGCCATCTCTGATCCTCTACATACGGTGTACACGGAGGTCTCCCCGCCGGAATCTCTTGTGCACAGCTAGAATATTCATTTATTATATATTGTGATATGTAATATAATGAAGTCCTTACATACAATGTGTTGTTTATCTTAAATATCCCTAGTCCACTATATTGATTAATAGAACCATCAAATATAGACTAGTATGTGGGTAGATTGATATGGAGATATCAAGTCTAACACATGAGTATGCATTAGGAGTAATGGCATACTGGATTGACCCACAACGAGAAGGACACATTAGATTTTGTTAAAGTCACACCAGCGCACGAAGCATGTGGAAATTGACTTGCATTTTGTTCGTGAGAAGGTGCGCCTCGGGCACCTCCGTTTTTTACATATTCCTGCTGATTATGTATGCAGACATCTTCACAAAGGGTTTGCCTCGACATTTATTTGAGCGTTTCAGGTCCAGCCTGAGTGTTCGTTCTCCTCCCGCACCGACTAAGGGGGAGTATTATTCATAGTATTGCAATTACTAGGAGTAGAATGTAATTTCCTATTGTAAATACTTTATATATTGATGAATACAATGCGAGCTCTAACAAGGACATTTCAGCCTCTCACATTCTAACATTACTTTCTTTATCACCAATGCTAATAATGTGATTGAGCTACTGCATCTTTCTTTTCACGGGGAAGAAAAAGAAACCTCCTTTAGAGAAGGAAAAAAAAAAAAAAAAAGATGCTACCGGAATTAAGTCCATCCATTAAACTTTTAATTATTATTGTAAAGCCCTTTAATGAAGTCGTGATTAAAAGACTCTCTAACCTTTAATTAGTCAAATTTATATCCAATTCTGTCATGTGCACCTGCCAATTTTATGTAAGAGGGTAGATTCGTAAATGAGAGGACGCCTGATTTTGAAACCCGAGGGCAAAATGGGAAAGTCGAGGGTACGGTGTCCGATGGATGGGACCTCCAAAGACGACAAAAAATGAAAGGCAGTGGGGATGCGGTGCCCGTTACGCCCACTCGCTCGACGGATTCCCCTTTTCCTTTTCAAATATTCCCTTTTTACCCCTCGAGTTAATATAATAATACTCTCCCCCCACTCATCTTCCCCAAATTCAAGAGAGACGTCTGCAATTTTAGTTGGATTTTAGCAGCAGAGGAGAGAGAGAGTGAGTAGTGTTCGTTTCGCTTTCTTCCACCATCGCCCACTGCGAAAAAGGACTTGGGTTTTTTTCCAGTCGACGAGGTAGGTGAGGGGTGCGCAGGATAAGCTACGAGAGAGAGAGAGAGAGCAGCAAGCAGTAGATTCGTCGGTGTGGCGGAGAATGGTTCACAAGATTTGAGGTTGGGAGAGTGTCCAAGTGAAGACGAGAGAGAGGTCTTTGGTCTCAGCTGCCAATGGATACGGCGCAGATTAGCAGGAGAGGAGGTCTGGCAGTAGCGGTTTTCTGCTTCTGGTGTCTGATCTCGTTGAGTTTCGCAGCCCGGTTACCTGCCGGTTCAAGGCAGGAGCTTCGGGTCAACAAGCACTTGAATCGCTTGAACAAACCGCCCATCAAAACCATCAAGGTCCCTTCCCTTTCTCTCTCTCACACTAGCTCTGTGATGTTTAATGCTGGGAAAATGAAATGTACCCTAAATGGGTTTACTAGCAATTACTGGTACTTCTCTGTATCTAGGGTTTAATGTTGAAACCCAGTTCAAATCTGATGAAGCACCTATTCATTCATTGGAAAACTGTATTGAATGCTGTCAAATCCTGCATTTCTTAGGATTCCAAACATGCATCATTGCAGATTGGACTCTCTCTAATTCCTTTATTTTTTTTTTCTTTTTCTGGTGGTGATGATTTTGGGGGTTTGTTGGATTTGCAATCATTTCTTGCTCTGGTGGAGTATAATCTTTTTAGACTGTTTATCCTAATAATGCTCTCCTTTCCCATACACCAGACAGAAGAAGTAGAGTAGTAATCCTTGTGGTATTCATTTCATTTCAGTATGCTTTCATTAGAGTTTTCAAAGTAGTAGTATATTGCTGTATAGATAGACAGATGTAATTAAACTAACCATGTGTGTTGTATTATTGTTATTCCACCTACCAGAGTCCAGATGGAGACATCATTGACTGTGTACCCATCTCTCATCAACCAGCTTTTGATCATCCATTCCTCAAAGATCACAAAATACAGGTATATCTAACACTACTTAAATGTACTAACAAATAACATCCATTAAGATGTGGCTAGATTTAACTTTTGGATCTGTTTGGCTGTTTTAAAGATGAGGCCAAGCTTCCACCCAGAAGGGCTTTTTGATGAGAACAAAGTTGCTTCTACAGAAAATAATAATAAAGAGGAAAGCACAAAGCCCATAAGTCAGCTCTGGCACATGAATGGTAGATGCCCAGAAGACACTATACCCATTAGAAGAACAGTCAAGGATGATGTTTTAAGGGCTAGTTCTGTCAAGAGATATGGCAAGAAGAAGCGCAGAAGCATCCCCAAGCCCAGGTCTGCAGATCCTGACCTCGTCAACCAGAGTGGTCATCAGGTACTAAAACCTAAACCCTTAGCCCTAAATCTAATCTAAATCTATAAGAAGAGAAAAGATGAAAATAATCTAATTCTTATTACTGCCATCAATTATCAATGTGAGGTTGGAGGATTAGATGTAAATGTAAAAAGAACTACTCTATTGGTCCAACTACTTTCCTCTTTTTTCAATGTAACTGACTTTGTGATGATTTCTTTTGACTAATTATTGCCTTTTCCATTTCTCTTATTCTATTTTGGGGGTTAATTATTAGCATGCAATAGCATATGTTGAAGGAGACAAGTACTATGGAGCTAAAGCAACCATTAATGTTTGGGAACCCAAGATTCAGCAAGCTAATGAGTTCAGCTTGTCTCAAATATGGATATTAGGGGGCTCTTTTGGTGAAGACCTCAACAGCATTGAAGCTGGTTGGCAGGTATTATTCTTTGCCGGCATAGTCGATGGATCTGTATATTTGGCTTTATTAATCACAAGCTCATTGGATTTCAGGTCAGCCCAGATCTTTATGGTGACAACAACACTAGATTGTTCACTTACTGGACTGTAAGCTTCCAAGACTTGCCATTTAATTTTTCATTTTCTTAATGTTGCAGTTTTTTTTTTTCTTCAACTTTACAATGACATCTTAATTACCACTAAAATCTTTTTACTGATCTTGATGGGTTTGCATCTATCTTGCAGAGTGATGCATATCAAGCCACAGGATGCTATAATCTGCTTTGCTCAGGCTTCATCCAGATCAACAGTGAGATAGCAATGGGTGCAAGCATCTCTCCTGTTTCTGCATATCGGAATTCGCAATATGATATCAGTATTCTCATCTGGAAGGTAACATACATTATTACAAAATAGCTCTCTCAGACCAATCTTAGACTTGATTGTAATTGTGGGGTCTCTTAATACAGTATTCATACTAACCTCACCAGAGGATTCACAACCCATTGATAATAGTAATAGTAATATCTTTGCTGTACAAGTAATCAAGTAGATGGAAAAGGAGATACATTATTGTCTTGTATTTTTGTGGCTGAAAAACAAAAAGATTGTGGTTCACATGATGGTCTAAGTGTTGGCCTTTTGTGTCTGTTCCTGATCTGTAAATCTGGACACTCAAGGGTACATTAAAGATGAGTGGAGTTGCTTGCATGCATTGTAAGGTGTAGAAATAGTAAAAATTAGAGTTTTTTTTTTGGATAGAGAATAGGATTGCAGTGAAATGTAGGTATTTCGATTCTTATGGTTATTGCTCATATATTTTCTTCTGCTGTTTTTTTTTTGAACTTGTAGGATCCGACCGAGGGACACTGGTGGATGCAATTTGGCAACGGGTACGTGTTGGGTTATTGGCCTTCATTTCTGTTCTCATACTTGGCGGAGAGTGCTTCCATGATAGAGTGGGGTGGGGAAGTAGTGAACTCTGAATCGGATGGTCAACACACCTCCACGCAAATGGGTAGTGGGCATTTCCCGGAGGAAGGCTTTGGGAAGTCGAGCTATTTCAGGAACATACAAGTTGTGGATAGCTCCAATAACCTGAAAGCTCCCAAAGGCATTGGCACCTTCACAGAGCAGTCAAACTGCTATGATGTTCAGACTGGGAGTAATGGGGATTGGGGTCACTTCTTTTACTTTGGAGGCCCTGGTAGAAACCCTAATTGTGGATGAAGAGAAAGCATATGAAGCCCCATGACCATCTTCTCTGTATCATTCAATGTAGTGTAATCTCTCTCTGTATACCTTACCTATTTCTTTTTTTCTTCTTCTTGCCTGTTGTGCGAGTGTGCGCCTTTTTAACATTCGGGTTGCCCTAGTTCTATCTGGTATTTATTGGTAGTTTGGGAAGTTTTGACTTGTAGTATTTCCGTGGGAAAAGAAAAAAAAAGAAAGAAAGGAAGAGAGTCCTCCAAGCAAGTAATTGGTGAGGGTTTGGCCAAGTTTCTCTCCAAGAGTAAAGAAACAAGGCTTGTTGTTGTCATTTTCTGTGTTTGTACATGTTGGGTTTTGGTTGTTTGTTTGTTCATAACTTGTCATCATTTGTTTGATGGTGTTGGTCTCTTCTTCTTGGCCATTACTATTGGACTGTGGTAGTAGTAGTAACATTACAGTCCTGAATTGTAGTTTTTTTTATACCTGAAACAAATACTAGTCAGCTTGTCATGGCAATAGTAATCAGATTGATCGAAACAAAAAATTTATCCAACATGGACTTGCTTAATATCTCTGTGGTTCTTTGAGATGAAAATCTATGTGGTTCTTTGAGATGAAAACAAGCTGCAATTAAGGCTCTGTTTGGTTGGCAGTAAGATTTTTTACAAAGAAAAATATTATATGCGTATTTTGTGAAAAAAGTTTTTTCTGCAATCATTTTATCGTGGTTGACACTTGCCAAAACAGTGGGCGGTGACGGTAGTGGTTGTGATGGGGGAGGTGGAGGTGGGTGGCGGTGATGGGTCGTGGTGGAGATAGGTGGTACATGTGGTTTTTGGTGGAAGTATTAGTATGAGTTGTCATGGTCCTTCACTTTCCGGAAAATGGATTACGGATTTTAAACACATATATCATTTTACATCATTTGAGTGAACATTTTATCACCAACACCACCAACAAACGGAACCCAACACCAAAACAAGGGAAAAACATCTTACAGGAAAATGTTTTACCACAAGTACATGCACTGTAGCATATCGAGTATCGCGTGCAGGATCTGTCACTTCTCAATGGTTCAGTAACGTTCACATGTATGCCAAATATTATATTGACGCGCATTTGCTCGCTGCATCTATTTGTTGCACCGCATGATATATTAGTGCCACAACTAAAGCATGAGGTTCAAGGATCGAACATTGGTTATGGGTATTGAAAGTGATTTTGTTCGGAGAAGCAAAAACCCACTTTAGTGATCTCCAAGTCTTGGGATGATTAATCTCCGGCTACTGCCTGGAGGGCACGCCGTGTTGTGATTATAATGGCAGGCTCAATTTCAACCGATGTATGCCAAAAGGGTTTGGATATTAGGACAACTAGAGGTGGTAAAAACATCATTTTGATTACTATAGAGGATTGGATTAGATCAATTAAGGAGGCTAAAGGTCCAATCTGCGGAGGCAGAAAGAGGTCATCTTGCTACTAGGAGAGGCTTTCACTTGGTCCCAAAAGATGACCATTCACTCCATGATCTCCTTGTAACGAGCTTCTCGATTTCTCTACGGTCGGATCAAGCAGCCCATACTAATGAACGACCACAGTTTCCATCCCCTGTGTGCTCCGTTATTGTTTCTGTCATTGAAGAACTGATAAAATCGTTTTCTGACTCCTCTTTCTTCAGAAATGCAGACTTGAGATTCCATATATCCAAGCTCCTTTATCCTCTCTCATCCAAGTCCCTTCTGTCATTTCCTTGAGCTGGTAAGGAAAGAACTATATATAGTTACTCTTAATCTACTATTGCTTAATACTAAGAAAGACGCGATACCCATTTTTCGGCTGTTCTAAAACTGGATCGGGTAACATTTTTATTTCCACTCTTGCGTCCGTAATGTGTATTTCTTTTACTTTCCCGAGTAAATTACATAGTTGTTCACTCTATTATTAATAGTTTTTTTTTTCATTACATGCAATAGATGTTTGCAGTGATTGCTAAATGCTACTACTAATACCTAATAATACAAGAATAGAAGTACTAGCTATGTTTCTTCTCTTTCAGCCTACTTCACTTTTTGTCACTATTACCAAAACGATATCAGAATCTAATAATCTTTGTATGGACTTGTAGAGTAAACATTACTGTACAACACCATCAAAATTGTCAAAAAATTATATCGTTTTGATGTCTAAATCACCGAGTCAAAATGACCCAGTTACGGGTTGAAAAGTCAATGTAGGATTATTCAGAAAAAAAATGGAGATAGTAGGGGTGTTCAAAAAACCGAGCGACCCGCCCAAACCGGCCGGTCCTAGCCGAACCTACCCGAAATGTAAAGACGATGGGGCTAAATGATCGATTTTGGGTATGAATAATTTCAACCCGCCTAACTATCGATTGATCATGGTTTTAAAAATGTTTCGGCCGGTTAGCCCCAAACCGCCCCGCCCAACATGAGCACACATTTTTTTATATCATAGTAAGTATATAATTTTAACATAATACACTTATTCAAATGACTAATTATTGAATGAGTCGATACATAATTTACTATCTCTTTACCACATATATTAATTTATGCAATTAGCCATTATAAACTTTTTTCCTCTCCAAATGTCCCATGGAAAAATAATAATATGGACTATGAAGAAAGTTTATAGTACTAGTAGAAATTAATTTGAAGAAATTTTGCGAGAGTAAGACTTCTTGCTAGTTTTTCATCCATCGTATAATTGAGTTTGTGATTCTAACGGATATCCACCTACATTTTATTGGAAAAAAACCCGCCCAAATCGAGACGAACCGAGCCGAGCCGAAATGATCGGTTAGGTTTGGGTTCATCGGTTACTTGGTTAGGTTTGGGTATAGAATTTTCCAACCCGAGGTAGTTGGGTTGGGGGAGAAATATGGGTTTCACCCGCCCAAACCGTCCCGCGAACACCCCTAGTACATGATATGTCTACTTAATTTTCTATTAACTTATTTTTGCGACGCATGCGACCTAGGTTGGGCTTTGCCTAGGCCAAGATGTTAGGAACCAAACCCGACCCATAAATGATTCGGGCTGGTTTAACAACTCAAGCCCATGATGGGCAGTGATTTTTCAAACCCAAAACCATAGTGAAGGTCAAACCCTGGTTTGGACATGTTTCTTGGGCCATTGGGCCGATGATCAACTATGGTTATTTCGTGGCAAGAGGAGGAGAGAGATGAGATGAAGAGAAGATAAGTTAGAAGATGAAGATGGAGTTCCTATTCTCTATCCAACTTTTTGTTTGTTTGAGGGTACGATGATATTTTCAATTAGTCTGTGTTAATCTCTTTTAATTAGAAGCGGGTATAAGTGAAGATTCCGGAATATAGAGTGCAAGTGAATATTATACGTACTTTCTTTGTAATGTTTTTTTCTCTACGATTTGACTTTTTATCTTGTATTTGTGTCACAATGACTGGGTGATTTGAATCACAAAACGATGCATTTTTTGAATTTTTTTTCCACTGTGTTATAGAACAATTTTTACTCTACAACATCATAAAAAAGTTATTCAAAAATTAAATCGTTTGATATCCGAATCATCGGGTCAAAATAATCCAGTGAATAAGTAACGGAAGTCAAAACATAGAAAAAATGGCGTTACGGACTAAGTATGACTAAAGGGGCGTAAAGGAACAATCCTCATCCTCTGACTTGGTATCTGTGCACAACGGCCTTCTCTCATCCTCATCCTCGGTTCGCATCCGGTGAGCTATGGCTAACTCCGGCAGCCTCCAGGGGTCGCCGGAGGCTACAAGCTCATCACCAACAATCACCCCCGTTCCACCAAGCTCCGACCTTGAGGTTGCTTGTCAAGATGATAACCCGCAAATCCAAAATCAGAGCTTTAGATCCATCCTCATTGGAAGAGAACCGGAGGAATCCTCCGGGAAGAGAAAGGCGATCTACTTCAAAGGAAAAGATAAAATCCTTATTACGGAAGAAATCAACGATGATGAAATGACCATTGACCGAGCCGAACCAAAAATGGTTCTCCAACCCAATGGAAGGCACAAATTGACGATGCCGAGGGCCCTTCTTCAAGAATTGAGGGCCCCTTTCAAAAACGCGCTCATCGTCAAAATTCTGGGAAGAAGCATCAACTTCCATTACATGAAATGGAGGATCGAAAAACTCTGGAAACTTGAAGCTCACTATGAGATTACTGACCTTGGGCTTGGTTATTTCTGTTATCAATTCGACAATAGAGCTGACTATAACCGTGTTTTTGCAGGTGGACCATGGGTTATCCAAGACCACTATCTAACAGTTAGAAGATGGGTGCCAAACTTCAAGCCAAAAAGGGAAGTCCAAATCAAAACTGCCATATGGATAAGATTGAGATCTCTTCCAATTGAATACTACGATGAAGCTGTTCTTGAAGAGATTGTCTCGGTGGTGGGAGATCCAATCAAGATTGATATCCACACCGCCACAATCGATCGAGCCAGCTATGCAAGGGTTTGTGTGGAGGTCGATCTGGATAAGCCCCTGGTTCCAGATTTCGAGATTGAAGATGAAGTTTTTCAGATCGAATATGAGCACATCCACACCATCTGCTATGAATGTGGCAGAGTGGGCCATCGAAAGGAAGCTTGCAGAAGCAGAAACAACCACCAAAGTCCACCGGAAAGACAAAGCCCTACCGGCGAATCCTCGACGCCGGAGACAGCTCTGAAAACTCCAGAGGGGGGTAGTCAGACCCAGCAAAGGCCCAACCATGAACACCACACACCTCCACAAAGCCAAAACAACCCATATGGGTCGTGGATGATGCCCAAAAGAAAAAAGAAGAACCCAATTAGCAACAGGCCCAAAGGAAAAGGCCCAAACCAACAAAACCAACAACACCAGAAAAATAGATTTGGCCCACTACAAGATAGTGAAGGTAGGAAGCCAGAAGAAGGAAACACTTCAGCTAACCCTAACCCACAAAATGACCCTTCTACCCCCACCGACACCAACAACATTCAAGAACAGTCAAAAGATGACAAGATAAGGAAGGATGCTGAAAAGCCGGTCAATCTCGAGAATCAAATCCTGCAAAATGATATCATCGGCATTCAATGTGACAACTCAGAGGAAGGTTTGAGAAGACCTAACAGTATGAATACTGGGGAGATGGAAATCAACAAGGAAGAACAAAGTGCTGAAGATAGCAGTCATAAAACCCACAACCCCCCCTTGCCATCGCCGACAAAACACCACCATGAATTTCAATTCTCTCCAGAAAAACCTAATCACCCACCCAGTATCACACAATGGGATGAGTCTGTTCCTAGACACCGAGACCGCAGTAATTCACCGACTAAACACCGGATGGGCGCTAGAGGAAGTGGCGCTGACCATAGAAGAGGCGTGGATGCCGGGAACGGTAAAGAAACCTCTAACAGTGGCGGTGATGCCACAGGGTTCCCCGTTGGGAATGCAGAGAAGGATACAAAGTATCCTTACTAAAGCAGGACTGAATTTTGTGCCCACCTCTCAACTTCCATCCATGATTATTCTCATTTGGAATTGTCGGGGTACCGCAAACGATGCGTTCAAGAACACCTTCCGTGAGTTGGTGCGTTTCCACAAACCCTCCATCACCATCTTGCTCGAGACGAAGGTGGAGTTGCAATCTCTCGGTAATTTCTTCAACTCCCTCAACCTCAAGTCCTCTTCCCATGTTGACCCGATTGGTAGAAAGGGCGGTATCTGGATCCATTGAAACCCCGACGAAGTCATTGTCAACACCATCACCATCACCAACCAAGTTATTCATGCCTTGGTGTCAAGAAACAACTACCCGGACTGGATGCTTTCCGCGGTCTATGCTAGCCCCAACTCCGCCCAAAGAAACAATCTGTGGGAAAATTTGGAGGGGATGGGATCCTCCAACTCCATCCCGTGGGTGGCCGCCGGAGATTTCAACGACATTTCTAGCAATAATGAGAGGAGAAGCCTCTCTCAAAGTGACAGATCCGACCGTAAAAAAAAGTTCAGAGACAGGATTGACAAATGTGAACTGATGGACCTGGGGTGCAGCGGACCTAGACTTACTTGGACGAATGGAAGGTCGGGGGCAGCCAACACGATGGAGAGACTCGATAGAGCCCTCTGTAATGCTTACTGGCGTGCTACTTTCCCGGAAGCTGTGGTGAAGAACCTACCTAGAACCCACTCGGATCACTCTCCGTTCGTGGTTTGTTTTGAAGGTATCCCGAATTCTCTTGTTATTAATAGACCGTTCCGCTTTGAAGCGTGTTGGCTTGATCACCCAGATTTCAAACCTGTTGTTAGAAATAATTGGTGTGATCAAGCAAACGCGCTCCCCTCCACGCTTGATAACCTGGCGGAGTCCCTTAAGATCTGGAACAAAAATTCTTTTGGCAACATTTTTAAAAAAAAGAGACAGCTCCTCGCTAGAATTGAGGGTATCCAAAAATCTCTTTGTAATCGTTTTAATGATCACCTTGCCATTCTTGAAAAAGATCTCATCCGGGATTATAATTCTATTCTTAAACAAGAAGAAATGCTTTGGTATCAAAAATCGAGGACTAAATGGATTGCCTTAGGTGACCGGAACACTAAGTTTTATCACATTACTACTATTACTAGGAGGAAAAGAAACCAAATCCACTCCCTCAAGACCAGCGATGGCCTCTGGATTGAGGAAGCGGATGAGGTCAAAAACCATGTGAGAAGCCATTTTGTGAACCTTTTTTCAAAAAACTACTCCCCTATTGACGTGCTCAATAGAAATTGGCACTCCCCCCCTAGTGACACTGTCTTCATCCCTCCGGAGCAAAACATGGCCCTTGCTGCCATCCCATCTAACAAAGAGATTTGGGATGCTACAAAGTCCATTCATGCTTTTAAAGCCCCCGGCAAAGACGGCTTCCAAGCCATTTTTTACCATAAGAACTGGGATATTGTCGGTCCCACTGTGTGTAATTTCATCAAAAATTGCTTTGCTACGAGGACCATTCCCAAAGAGATCAATCACACCTTAATCACCCTTATCCCAAAAATTGATAACCCTGAGATGATCACCCAGTTTAGGCCAATTAGTTTGTGCAACATTTCCTACAAGATCATCACCAAAATTATTGTCAGTAAAATTAGAATTTTCCTTAACGATATGATTAGCCCTAACCAGAATAGCTTCATCCCGGGGAGAAGTACTAGTGACAACATCATCATTACCCAAGAACTTGTTCACACGCTCCGTAATAGGAAAAGCAAGGTGGGGGGCATGATTTGGAAAATTGACCTCGAGAAAGCCTACGATATGCTATCGTGGGAGTTCATTGAGGACACCCTTATCTTCTTTGGCTTTAATGAGGACATCATCAAACTCATTATGGAGTGCATCTCCAACGTTACCCATACAATCCTTTGGAATGGGAACATGCTTGAGGAGTTCACCCCTACAAGGGGCCTAAGGCAGGGCGACCCCCTATCGCCTTACCTCTTCACCCTTTGCATGGAAAGACTTTCTATTATGATTAACAAAAGTGTTGAGGAGGGAGAATGGATAGGGATTAAAGCCGGGGCCAATAGCCCCCCTATAACCCATTTGTTTTTCGCCGATGACATTATGTTCTTTGCTAAAGCTAACATTGACCAATGCGATAACATCCTTGACATCCTAAAGGACTTTTGCAAGCTCTCGGGTCTCAAAATCAATTCTGCTAAATCAAAAATTTTTGTCTCTCCAAACACTAAACCCAGTGTTAGGAGAAATATTAGATACTGTACGAACATGACCATCACGGAAAATTTGGGAACTTACCTGGGCATCCCAATTATGCATAAACGGGTTACTAAAGCGGAGTTTGATTTCATTATTGAAAGACTTAAAATTAAACTGAGTAAATGGAAAACCAATTTCCTGTCCCTTGCTGGGAGACACACCCTTGTCCAAGCTTCTCTGGCCACTACTCCTGCGTATACCATGCAGGTGAACCTCCTCCCGACAAGTACTTGTGAGGAAATTGACAAAATTTGCAGAAACTTCCTTTGGGGAACCACGGATACCCGTAAGGGATTTCATGCGGCCAATTGGAATACCGTGTGTACCCCCAAAGAGATGGGAGGCCTCGGGTTGAGAAAGGCCAGAACTCAAAATAAAATTCTCCTTGTGAAACTTGGTTGGACTATTTTGAAAAACAAGAATACGTTATGGGCTAAGGTCCTCAAAGGAAAGTATCTCTCCTCGGCCTCGCTTCTCAATTGGCCGAAAGAGAGACCTGCCTCTAATATTTGGAGAAGCATCATTAATACGCGTGATGTGCTTGAAAAAAATGTTAAATGGAATATTGGTTGCGGTAAAGATATTTCTTTTTGGTCGGATTGGTGGTGTGGTAACAATTGTCTCAAAGAGTTTAACAACCTTCTCGCGGGTCATGAGAAGGTTAAAGTTAGTGACTTTATTGATACTAACAGTGGCTGGAAGAGGGATCTGCTATCCCAAATTCTGCCAAGGGAACAATGTGATGCTATCTACAAAATCCCTCTGCCCAACACCATGCAGATGGACTGCCCCTTTTGGAAAGGGGCTGCAAACGGTTGCTACAGCAACAAAGCTGTTTTTGAATCTCTCACGGGTAACCACATGGCCAATGGTATTTCTTGGATGTGGATCTGGAAATGCAAATTGCCAAGGAAAATTTGTATGTTTCTTTGGCTTCTGATGCATAATAAGCTCGCCACGAATGTGGAGAGAACCAAAAGAAAGCACACAAATGATTCTGTGTGCTTGAGATGCAATATTAGCGATGAGAATTGCGAACATTTGTGCTTTCAATGCCCCAGATCAGTGGAAATCTGGAAAAAGTTTGGCCTCTATCATTTTGTCCCCACTCAAGGAACCATCAAGGAGTGGCTTTTTTCTAACCACAAAAACAAAAATTTCACTCTTTTTACCATTATCATCTGGTATATCTGGAAGGATAGAAATGCCCTCACGTTTTGGAATGCCATGATAAATATTGATAACATCTACCATGCGGTCAATATTTATCATGACGATATCCGAAAGGCGTATGGGCTGGATGATAATGGTAATAAGGGAATTGAAAACACGAACTCACACATTTTTTGGATGCCACCCTCTACAGGAAAAAGGAGGCTGGACTGTGATGGTAGTTTCAACAGAGAAAATAACACCGGAGGCTTCGGAGGCCTCTTCAGAGATGACGAAGGTGCTTGGCTCCTGGGGTTTATGGGACACCTGCCGCACACCAACGTGCTTGAAGCTGAGATTTGGGCCATCTACCGAGGGCTCACAATCATCCTCGAGAAAGGCTGGAAGGATGTGGAGATCACCAGTGACTCCGCTACCGCTGTCCAGTACTTGAAAGAAGGTGCCAACCCCGACTTCTCCCTCCCCATCATAGTTGAAGATTCCAGGTTCATACTCCGAACCATGAGCTGCTCAATCAGCCACAACCCCAGAACCGCGAACCATTGTGCGGATATGCTTGCTAGAAAAGGAGCCAACCAATTTGAGAGTCTTATTATTCTTGAGGACGCTCCTGAGGACATGAGGGCCAGGCTGATTAGAGACATGCTAACTGCAAATAGGCAGTAGCCTGTGTTTTTTGCTTTCTTTTGCTGCTCCATGGAGCCTCCTTTGTAACTGTCTTCATTCACCAAAAAAAAAAAAAAAAAAAAAAAAAAAGGGCGTAAAGAGAAATTTATCCGGTATTGGTTGCTCTTTATTAACAGTATGTACAAAAGGAAGAGCTGCTGTTGGAACAAAAGGCAAAGTGGTCATGGGGACTCCTTTTAGTTCTTATTTTTATGCGTGCTTTGCACACAGAGGTTACTTTCCAAAGAGGTTACTTTTCAAAAAGTTCAACTGTTCCAGACCACTATAATAATACTTCCTCCGTCACACAACGATTGTCCATATTTTTATTTTGGTCTGTTCTAAAATATTTTTCCACTTATATTTTCAAGGTAAAGAATATAATGAAGTTCTAAAATTACCAATTCATATTCAATACACTTAATCTTTGAGAAAACAAAAACAAAGATTATAGGGGAAATAGTATGTCAAAACTTGTATGTGGGATGCATTAATTGCATGTCTTCAAAAAAAATTGTAATTTCAAAAACGAACTATCTTTACGGAACGGAGGGAGTAATAAAATACATAAAATACTACAGGTACACCTAGTCCATTTTCCCATTCTTAATAGAGAAAATACAACAGAAAGTTTTGTTTGCTCTGGAGCAAATGATATGCTCTTGCTCTAACCATACAGACTGTAAGATACAGCACATAACACATATTGAAGAAAGAGAATGAGTGACAGACAAAAGAAAGTGAATTTCTTACATGTCCGTTCTGTAATGTATTAATTAGAGCATCATATTAAATTTGTTCTTGGAACAAGAAATAATTACTCGAAAATAACTCATTCTTCGAACCATAGACAAACAAATGAGTGGCGTCTCGCGAGACGTGGTCCTAACTTTTAGGTTGTGTATGAAGGCCATTTCAAGTGCAATCAGCAAGTTGAGGAACCAAATGAGGAAATGAAATGAAAGGGCGGTATGAGACCGATGCTCATTGTATATCCAAACTCATTGACACATGTAGTACTTTCCTCCGTATCGCCGCTTTCTGTACGCTTTGACTTTTTGACTCGTATCTAGGTCACTTTGGCTGCGTGATTTGGATCTCAAAACGATACGACTTTTTGATAATATATTCACCGTATTATACACTCTACAACACCATGAAAAAAATTTAAAAATTAAGATCGTTTTAATATTCAAAACACCTTTGACCCATTGAATATTGAGAAAAGTCAAAACGTAGAGAAGAGACGTTACCATGGAAGTATTAGTAGTACCACTCCGTCCCACCTCTAATGCACCATTGAAGGTGGGACTAAAGACAAAAAATGAGGGTATTTTACTGCTTTGTCCTCACAAGGAGGAAACAATTACACATAATTATCAAAAGATCACATCACATGTGGGGTATTAATGAGGGTATTGTTGCCATTTAACCAATTTAAGGTTACCAAAAAATAAAATTTTTAAAGGTGAGTGGAGGTCCAAATAAGAAAATTGTGCATTAGAGGTGGGACAGAGTGATAGTAATAGTGTATCTTTTTGAGCAAATTTAGTAGTGGTAGACTGGTAGTAGTATATTTTGCATAGTCCTCGATTGGACTAGGTAAATAATTCTGCTAATGTGTGGTTACGGACTTTTGGACAATGAGACAATGTTGTTCTTTCCACCTCCAATTGCGGAATGAATGGCCAAAGTCAGGTATGAATGGCATGAACCCTGCCCTATATTCCAAAGTACCAGTAGGCTAGGATACTTAAAAAGACTTTTGATTAGGGAAGATTGATTGACTGACCGACTGGTAGAAATATTGATTTTCTGTCATGATATCAGCAACTGTAAGTGTGCAATTGCGGGCTCATCATGACAGATTTTCGAAATCCTCTCTTTAGAAAACTTAAACTAGAATTTACTACGTACCACTCCGTCTCAGCTCTTCCTCCCCATCCTGAATATTTGACTCGTATTTGGGTCACTTTAATCGGGTGATTTTGAAAGAAAAATGATAAAATTTTTTGATAATTTTTTACCGTGCTATAAAACAACTTTTAATCTACAACACCATGAAAAAAAAATATTCAAAAATTACATCATTTTGCTATCAAAATTACCTGATTAAAGTGACTCAATGAATAGTAATAAAAATCAAGATGGAGAGGAAAAGCTGAGAAGAGTGGTACTCTTTTGAGTAGTTTCTCAAAAGACCCGTGCCTGCGATGGTACAACAGCCGGTGGATAGCTTCTTTCCCGGAACATTTTTTTTTGATGAAATTGATTTTTATAAAGGAAACTAAGAGAAATTGGGCTGATCAGGCCCTACAAAAAGATCTAAAACAGATTTCAAACTATTGCAATCTAAGACACCTGCAAAACTATTTTGTAAAGCCCATCTGGCTACATTATGAGCAATACCATTACCCTCTCTCCTGCAATGAGATAATTTGCCATTCTTCTGCTTCAAGATCATACTGCAAGCTAAAGCTCTCATCTTCCATTTCCAATGTGCTTTATCTGGATCATTCACACAATTGACAGCTCCCAGAGAATCTGACCTCACTAGGAACTCCTTCCAATCTTCTTTTTTTGCTTTTTGTAGAGCTAGATCAATTGCATAAAACTCAGAACTTAGCACATCATCACAAGAGCCAGTTATACATTCAGCACTGGTGGGACTACCTTCCCTATTCAGCACCACATAAACAGCTGAGAAAAGATTTTTCTTGCAGCTGGCATCACAGTTCAAAAAAATACCAGCTCTATGTTGAGAATCATCACTTGCAGCCCTTTTTTCCCTTTCATCAGTAGGCATTTCAGAATTCAAGAAGCTTTCTTCATGGTCATAAAATAAAGATAAAATTTGTGCACAAATAGCATCAGGTGCAGGAGCTGTACCTTTGAAGACCAGATCATTTCTCATTTTCCATATACTTTGAAGTATAATACCCACCATATTGTATCTCCTTCTAATATCCTCCTTGCTTGCATTGAGTGAATCTTGGCTCTTCAATAAGGCTTTAAGATATAGGGAGCTTGTCTGAAATGGGAACATATCCAGTCTCACTCCCACAATGTAAAACCAGATAGCTCTAGCCATTTGACATTTAAAAAAGATGTGCACCACTGATTCAGCCTCCTCTCCACATAAAATACACTTCTCAACACCATTATTTTTCTGGATCCAACTACCATTTCTTACAGGGATTAAATTCTTTGCAACTCTCCAAATCATTACTTTGATTCTATTATGAGCTTTGCATTTCCAAAGTGCTTTCCAATCAAAATCAATGTGATCTACCTGAAAATTCATTTCCATCTGAGTATGGTAAGCAGCCTTGACTGTAACTATTCCTCTCTTCTCATTTGTCCAGATCCATTTGTCCTCCATGTTAATCATTGGGATTTTTATCTCTAGTATACTCTGCACCTCCTCATATGTAAGCCATCTTTCTAATACATCCACTTTCCAAGATCTTGTATTCCAGCAGATCAAATCCTCTACCATTTTTGGTGCATTCATGAGGTCATCTGGAGGTTTAGGCTTTGAATTTTCAAGGTTTGGGACCCATGGATCTAACCATATATTTGTAGACTTACCATCCCCAATACTCTTTATAGCATAATCACCAATAAAATCTCTCACACTTAATAAACCCTTCCAAAAGTAAGAATCTCCATTTCTCTTTTCCACTAGCTGAAAATGAAGAATATTGCAGTATTTTTTCAGCACCATCTCCACCCACAAAGTTTTCTTTTTGGTCCACACTTGCCAAGCTAATTTTGCAAGAAGAGCTTTATTCTGCCACTCTGATTTTCTAAACCCCAGCCCACCATTACTTTTAGCTCTACATAAATTGTCCCAAGAGGTTAGGTGTCTTTTTTTCTGCTCTTTTTTGTCTCCCCACCAAAAATTTGAACTACAAGAATCCAACCTTTGATGCATACCTTTTGGGAGAAGGAAAACTGACATGGGGTAGGAAGGAACAGCATTTAAGACATTCTTCACCAACACTTCTCTTCCTGCATAGGAAAGATTCTTTGACATCCATCCAGCTAGTTTGACTTGTACCTTATCCATGACTTTGCTGAAATCTCTCTTCTTTGATTTGCTACAGAACATAGGAAGTCCCAGATACACAGCATCTTTTTTTCCTTTCTTAAGCTGCAAGAGTCCTCTTATCTCCCTCTTCACATTATGATTAGTATTCTTGCTAAAGAAGATAGAGGATTTCTCCTTGTTGACTTTCTGACCAGATATATCTTCATACAGCTTCAGACAAAGGTTGAAATTTTCTGCAACTTTCATATTTGCTCTCCCCAGTAATACAAGATCATCAGCAAACATCAGAAATTCAAGGGGGGGGGGGCAGTTCTTTGCCACTTTTATACCATGCACTAGTCCATCTTTAGCAGCAAAATTTATGATTCTAGCCAACACCTCAGCACATAAGATGAAAAGTGTAGGAGATAGAGGGTCTCCTTGTCTCAAACCACAAGAGGAAGAGAAATACCCATGAGGGGTGCCATTAATGAGAATAGAGAACTTAGGAGTGCTTATACACTCTTGAATCCACTTAATAAAAGTTTGAGGGAAGCCAATCCAATTTAGCACAGAGATGACAAAGTCCCACTCTAAATAGTCATAAGCCTTCTCCATATCAATCTTTATAGCCATTAACCCTTCCTTTCCTTTCTTCTTCTTGATACTATGTATGGCTTCATGTAGAAGTATGACATTTTCTTGAATTACCCTACCTTGAACAAAAGCCCCTTGTCTTGGATCAATGATTTCTTCTAGCAGACTACTCATTCTTCTTGCCAAAATCTTTGAGATTACTTTGTACACTGTGTTACAAAGGCTGATTGGTCTAAAATGTGTAACTTTTGAAGCATCCACCCTTTTTGGGATCAAGGTTATGAAAGTGGCATTTAACCCCTCTTTCAACTTCCCATTTCTGAAAAAATCTTGGACTACCCCACAAAAATCCTCCCCTACAATGTTCCAATAATTTTTGAAGAAAAAAACAGGCATCCCATCAGGACCAGGGGCCTTGTAGCTCCCCATTTGGAAAAGAGTGTCTCTAATTTCTTCCACAGATGGTATGTTGCATAAGTTTGTCACTTTATCCTGACTAATTTTGTTTGGGAATAGCTGTTGAATCCACTGAAATTGATTATGGGGTTTAGAAGAAAACAACTTTTCAAAATGGGAGCAGAAAATATTACCAATCTCCTTGCTGTTGTAGGTCCAATCACCATTCTCATTATGAATCCCTCTGATTCTATTGTTATGACCTCTAACAGCAGCCACTGAGTGAAAGAACTTTGAGTTAGCATCACCATCTTTAAGCCATTGAACTCTTGATTTTTGCTTCCATAACATTTCATTTCTCTTGTGCAACTCCCTTATTCTACTTTTCAAATGATTCTCTTCTGCAGCAGTATGAATACTATTCTGTTGAACCAGCAACTGCAATTGTTCACTATACCTCTTGATCTCTTGAGTGACATGGCCAAAGCTCTCCTTGTTCCACTTTTTTAAAGCTGCCTTTGTGTTTTTCATTTGTAGGGACCATTTGCAGCCAGGTCTGTCTTCCTCCTCCTTCCACCAAGCATTCCTAATAACTTGTTTGCATTCCCTGTCTCTAGCCCACATAATCTCAAATCTGAAGGGTCTTGGACCAGAGTTTTGTTGGGGGTGAAGATCCATAATAAGCATAACATGGTCAGAATAGCTGCTAGGAAGATGTCTTACAACCGCATTTGAGAAGAGTTTCCTCCACTCATCATCAATAAAGCATCTATCTAATCTCTGTTTGATTGTGCTCCCTTTCTGCCAACCATTTGACCATGTAAATTTTGTACCCACAAACCCAGAATCAATCCACCCTGCTTCATGTATAAGATTGAGTAAACCTCCTTTAGAGCATTGTGCTACATGCCTTCCTCCTTTCTTATCATCTTGGGAAATTACTTCATTAAAATCCCCTATAACAGCACAAGGGAGACAGCAGACATGTTGGATATAAAGAAGTAGTTGCCAGAGTTCTTCCCTTTTCTTCTTGTCACAAGGGGCATAGATACAGTTAAGAATCCAATGACAGTCCTTCTTCTTATCAAATAGTAAAGCAGAAATTACATTCTTGTTTGCAAATAAAATCTCACAGTCAATGTCTTTATCCCGGAAGAAACAAAGCCCTCCACTTTTACCATCAGCTTCAACTATTTTTGAATTTTCTAGACCATAATCAGAAAAGAATTTAAGGTACCTGCTGGAATGAACTTTTGTTTCTGACAAGAATACCCAGCTAATATCTTCTTGCCTTATTGTGGACTTTACATGACGAATTACCGAGGTCTGTCCTAACCCTCGGCAATTCCAAACAAGGCCTCTCATTTGACAGTGGGGGGCATGGATTGGCCCGCCTCCTCAGCCTTCATCGAATTATCGACGTGGTTTCCGTTCCTTTCTGCTTCTTCTTCTTGGTCAACCAAGAAAGCTTTCCCGAATTTTCCATTTTTGCCTCTTTTCAGGAAATTTCTAGCTGGGAGTAGTTTCAAGCAAGTGACTTCCTCCCCCCTTTCCTTGTCCCAATTGGTCTCTTCTATAACCTCCATTTCCACTGCTTGTTTGTACAATCCATTACCTCCCTCCATCATTCGCTTTTTTGCCGAAGGTGATTCCGAGCACTCCAACTTCTTGAATTCCCTCTTTAGCTGAACTTTCTTTACGAGATCTTCTGCCAACAGCTTGTTTATCACCATGGCTCTTGTTTCTAATGCAAAATCTTTTGCATCGAAGACTTCTGTGTTTTTGCTCCATCTCTTCTCTCTTTCCTCCGCGTTTAGATCTATCTCTTCTTCAAATGGAACCCTAATTTCTTTTAGGCGTTCCTCATTCCTCTGTTCTTCATTTACAGTCTCATTTGACTGACTTTCAGGGTTAAAATCGTACTTTTGGTTTTCTGGATTGGCTCCCTTGGGCTTGTTCTTTTTTCCTTCTATTGTTTGGGTCAAGACATGATGGGCCACCATACAGCCCAAATTTTCAATTTCATGCCCACGAGTCGCCTCAGCTATTTCTTTGACCGTTGGGCCTTTATAATTTGTAAACACATGGGCCGGATTCGGAGGCCCACGCGTTCCAACAAAATAGGGTAATATTTGGTCGTCATCCCACATGTTGCTACCACCGTTGATTGTCTCAAGACTTTCCGCCGCCATCGAGAATTTTCGCCTCGGATTCCGAAAAATCCACGAATCTTCCGCACGAATCCACCCAAAGTCGTTATATTTTTCTCTGATATCACCCGGGACCACAATGACAGGTGTCCCTAGCCCATAGGGTGCGTGTTGCGGACGTCCCCTGGTGGTCCACTTCTCACGCGCTGTACCATCACGCGTTTTCTCTGTCCTATCATCTTCCTCACCTCCGGTGGTATTCTGTTCTTCCGGCTCTTTTTCCGGCGAAATATTTTCCGGTCTTCCATCTTCTGATCCTCTACCTTCGCTATTTTTAATTTCCAGTTTTTGTTTCCCTTTATCCCCCTTTACTTGGTGATGTTTCGGGTGGAATCTCCTCTGTTCTGGAGCTCTCAGGATCACCCCATAGCCATTATCCAATGTTTCATTTTGCTTTAAGAACTTACATTCAGTTTTTTCATGTCCAATCCTACCACATCGGTAGCAGAATTCGCCCAATTTTTCATAGGCAAACTGAATCCAGACAGGCTATTTTCCTTTTCTTTTCATGAAGAAGCCTTGGGCTAAGGGGTTTTCAATATTGATTAAAACTCTAACTCTGAGAAAGGGGCTGATGATCAGTGTACCTTCTTCTCCGGCGTCTACGTCGATTACTTCTCCTGCTAGAGTTCCAATCTCCTCTGCATTTTTCTTTGTCATTTTTTCCGGTGGTAAACCCCTGGCGTTCATCCAGAACGGAGAGGTGTTGAACTGCATCTTTTCAGGGTCCTCCTCCTCTGTAAATCTTCTAAGCACCATTAATCTATTTCTAATCATCCACGGCGTTCCTTCCCAGACACGCCTGCAATCATCCTTTTCATCGAACACAAACATGAACACGTTTTCACCTTTCGGCGTAACAGTGAAGCTACCTTTGATCTTCCAGATCGAGTTGAAAAGGCCATACACACTCTGGGCTCTTTCCACTCGTTTATTGCAGATCTTTCCATATAGACATTTCTCACGGAAAGAATCAGTGAAGACATCATCTTCTAGATCTAGAACTGGGTGGTGTGGATCAGAGCACGGTGGGTTTATATATTTTTTTGTTATTTTATGGGTTTCTTTTGGAATAGCCATGGCCATCGAGATTTTGAGTAGATCTAATCAGGGACAACGAGAAGAAACTGAGGAGAGAAAGGAAGAAAAAGAACCTCCGGCGATGTGAGAAAATCAACGGAGTCTGAGAATTCACTAAGAATAGTGGCTAATTCTAGATAAGACAAAAGTTGTGCAGAGCAACCTCTCACTACTTTCTCTCACTAGCTTTCTCTTCTTTCCCGGAACATAAACTCCACAGGAATGGTCACCTTTTGTTGGTGACCAGTTTTGCCACGTGACAATTCTTCATTGGCCGAGTCCATCCATGTGCTGGTTTCGTGTTTTGACTGATTACTTCTATTGGGCTGGCAATTCCAAAGTGTAACATCGCTTCTGAAGCAACTTGTGGGAAGAAGATTGCAAACAGTCAAATAATTCTTACTAGTACACTATTCACTGACCAGGTAATTTTATTGATTTATTAACAAAACAATACGAGCTCTACAACACCATGAAAAAATTACGAATTTTTTACAATCGTTTTGTTAACTAAATTATTATGTCAAAGTGATTCGGTGAATAGTACACTAGGAAACAATAGAAGAAACATAGGAAGTAAATGCTTAGTGAATAGAGCCTGTCCGTGATACACAGAAACCTCACCACAGAGGTGGTGGTGGTGGTGGTGGTGGTTAGGTTGTAAGAGGAGAATAATTCTTACCAGTACACTATTCACTTATTTATTAGTACTAAACTAGAATCGATCAAAGAAGAGTTCCCGGACTACAAGCACACATACATTATTGAAAAAAGTAGCGGGAAGTGGTGACCCAGTAAAGCTGTATGCCCAACCACTCTCTCATATTTTACGGGCAGCGGGCACCACCCTGTTTCTCAGCCCCTTCCCCTGCCCTGCCCTGCCCCATCGACATACCTACCTTTCAGGAACGTGCAATACCGGTAATGGACACTCTCCCTGGCTCTGCCTGTGTATAAATAGAGTCCCCACCCATCAATATTTTCCTCAATCCTCCCCCCAAGTCCTTTTTATCTCTAATTCCCTCTCTCCAACAGGAAACCAAAGAGCTCTCCATCTTCTTTCTCCCTTCTCTTCTCTGTCAAAAGTAACTTGTCATCTACAACTACTACGAATACAGAGATGGAGGCAATGAAGATGAAGCAGCTCTTTGTGGCCGTGATCATGATGGTGATGGCTGTCTCCGCTGTCCAGAACGTAGCTGCCACTGATGCCCCGGCCCCAAGCCCCTCATCAGACGCTACCATGTTCGTCCCAACTGCCATCGCCTCCTTGACGGCCCTGGCTTTCGGTTTCCTTTTCTGAAGACTAGGTTTTTTATTATTGATGTGGGTGTTGTCTTGATTTGTTGTGTTTGTTTTCTTATATATCATTCAATGTTTGTCTGTAATTTAGGGGTTAATAAATTATGAGTGGAGAGATCGGAAGGATGCTATGTGATTGTTGATCTCTATTGTTCTAGGGTCTCAGGCAGTAGATTGATCATACGGATTTGAGTGTCTGATTTTTGTTTCTTTTTTGTGGTGCCTATTTCTGTAACTTCATTTGACGATATTAATATAAATTTGATTTCTCATAATTGTTTATTTGTTCATCGCTCGATCGTGTAAATTGTGTGGCTCTTTACGTGAACAACACCTACAACCGTTGCACAAGATCATCACCGAGTAGTTCGCCTGGAACATCTCCCATGCATTAGGCTCTAAGTTTAGTGGTTCAGCAGCACTTAGATCCATAATATGGCAGCTAAGCAAAGGGTAAAAGTGAGATTTTTTGACATGTCCTTGGATAGAAGATCTTATGCCTCTCCATTCTCTTCGCACGTAGGGAGAGGCAAGAACTAGGGAGGACTAGTCTCTAACTGCTGGGCGGCAAACATCAACTAGTGTAAACCAACATAATTTGTGTATATCTTTCAGTATATTTGTCCAGTAGCTATTGAAAATGAATAATCTAACAGATGCCGCCGTACTCGGGCAACTGTACCCGCCTGTATTCGCAGATGTCAGTACAGTCAGTCACGGCTTTAAACTAAAGTTATGTTCATTGAAGGGTTTCCTAGTCATGATATCAGCATTCTCCCAACTCTGGTTAATTCATCCCTATTTTGCTACCGGCTCTAGTAGTTCAACAAAAGTTCTGTTCGTAATTCAGCTGTATGTTCGATTGAGCATTTGGTCCATTATAAAGCATCTAAAAGGAATAATAGTAGTTACTACGGAACTACCTAGCAAGTTGGCATATTGGAATGCCTCTTTTCACAATATACCTCAGTTCTATATTCCTCTACATATATTCTTCTTAGTTATTTACTATGACATTTTCAGAAATGGAAGAAAGGAATACAAAAAGGTGCACCATGATAATTACAAATCTCGACACCACTTGTGCTCTACATCTTGATCTCGAATTTCCTCCTCAATGCCCAATTTTTCGATCAAATGACGCATTATGTTCAACCACTCTTATTTTTTTTGAGAAGATTATATTGGCTTCAACTAGTCGTTAAATAAGGTTGATTAAGGGTCAGTTTGGGAATGCTTCTGCTGTCAGCACAGTTTTTATGCTTTCTGACACCGGAAGCAATTTTAGTGCGTTGGGTAAAAATATCTTTTGACTTTTAGGACAATTCTGTTGTCCCACAACAGTTTTCAGGAAGGGGAGGGGGGGGGGGGGGGGGACATGCTTTTAAATAATTTATCAACAGCCAACTTTAATCTTTTTTTAGAAATAATTTCAATATTTTTCTCAACGGAACATATTTATGTCATATTTTTTTGTCCTTTTACTCTCTGACAGTTGATTTTATAGAATATAATATTGTATTAAATGATAATACTGACAGATTACATCTGTTTATATAGAATACTGAGAAGCTACTAGAAGCTAGGTCAAAACTAATTGCTTATTAAGTTCTTATAGATTTTACCAAACACAGAAATATTACATCAATATTTCACCGAAGTATTCAGACAATATTTACCAAACAACATCTTATCTCCAATTCACAGCAGTTTTCTTATTGTGATTTTCACATAGCAGCTTCTAGCACCTTGCAGCATTTCCAAACTAGCCCTTAGTGTGGCTTGAAAGAGCACACTATTAGAATCTCACTGGTTGCAGATAGGAATATAAATACATATGTTCCCAACTACCATGGACCAAAGACATAGAAATATATGCCAACCGAAGAAGAAGATACTTGTTGTTAATTTTCTTAATAGATATCTAAACTAACATTGAGATGAAGACACGTCGAACAACCAAGTCTAGACAAATCAAATGCACAGCACATGGACAATTGGACATAGTCAAGTTCTGGAACACATACAACCCTTATAACAGGAAAGCATTTTTGTCCACAGACCCAGCACCAAAACATGGGTGGGTCCTGCAATTACCGCATCCCACGTTACTTTGTTTCCTCCTTCCTTAATAATTAAACCTCTTCTTCGATTACTAAGTTGTTCTTTTCTTTTTGTGTTTTTGGAGCTTACAAGACAGCAAAATAATAGGGTGAATGCTAACAGAAAACAGCTCATTCAGGATGATACGAGGGTTTCTATCTATCAACATCCTCAACTTTATTCTATCAAATGAGAACCTCAATAAATGATGCACACTAAAAAACCTGAAGACTTCTTCCAGATCAATCTTCATAAGCTAGAGCCAGGTAACCTAGGCAGTGTCCCACACCGTTTGAGCTGCAGATATTTCATTATCTGGAAGAGAAAAAATGTGGTGCTACTAAACCCTGAGAGAGCAAACAAGACCCAATGTCAGTATGGCGTCGAAAGAACAGATATAAATGCGAAATAGAACTGAAGTCAACCATGGTTAACAAACATGTGAATGAATTGGATTATGATAAGTTACAACAGAAGTCTTCTAATGAATTTTGTGCATCTTTGCTAAATTTAAGTGTCAGTGAATTTTGCATTTGGCTGGATCCTCTCCAGTCATGAAAGGATGCAGTCTATCTAGCCGCATTTTGACAATTGAATGTAAGCATCAGATTAAGACATCTCTTGATACTCCCCAGTTTCTCACGAACAATAACCATCGCAAAATCCCAATGGCGTGGCTACCACTCATTGCAAAGTGGATGACTGAACAAACATGCCAACACTTGGCAACGAGGCTACTTCCTGACCACCCTGATCATGCACCAAGCAAGTAGGACAAGGGAGTGCACTAGCTGCTAATACAACAGTGTACTAGGTGGCAGCAAATTCTGCCATAATTAGTCAATGTGATCCCCTCGTACATATTTCTGTAGATATTAAAAGGCCCTAGGAACTCCAGGAATTTTACAGCACATCACAGTAGAATTAAATTTGCCCATTACAACTCCTAGTTCTTGCATCAGCTTCAAGTTCTAACAAGTCTGAAGTAGATGGAACTTGGGTGGACCTAGATGCCATCCAAGCATTGGTGCAAGATCTTAGCAACCATGTCATGCGGCGATGCACCTTTAGGCTACACAGAAAAGGGTGACTTTTCAAGTGGGACCAAGATGATATTGAACGATTGATTCACCAAGACTAAGGCTGCTTAACCCATGTGCCTTTGAAATTGCTCTTCATACAGACGAACTAGAAAATGTCTGTCGGATGCTGGTTAGACAAACATAGAATGCTTTCTACCAAAGGGCCACATAAGCCCAATTTGTCCTCGGATACCCAGACTATCAGTGCCATCACGCTCACCAAGCAGAACTTTGTGCAACAATCATCAAGTTGCAGCACTGACGCGCTTGAGGAAATTAGGTAGCGAGTAGCGAGGAAGCAGTAGAATTTCTGAACGGCCTGGGTCGAAAGCGTTGACTTGACATTTCATATGCCAATTGCTCCAAGGCAAACAAACCCAATGCAAAGAACGACAGTGCGTTATTGATGCAACACTGAGGCAATTGGCAATTCCTGCTCGAGGGAAAGCAGACACAAGGAAACCGGAGACAATGCCATCCAAAGCCAAAGGAAACTGGGTAATGTTTGTGTATGCAAAAATCGATGGTTAATCAGCTCGAACCAGTGTTGAAATTTTCCGGTTCGTGGAATAGGAACGTGAAACGCTATACTAGTATACTCTATAGAATTCGGTAATAGGCGGCTAGGGGTAGGCTTGTTTGGATATTTTGGTAGTAACTTACGGTATTTACTGGAGTATGAGTGAATTATGGTAACACATGCTCGAACCTTGGTGGATTCGGGGGAAACTCACAACTTCATCTCTGGAACGGATGTGGAACCATTGGGTTTAATATGGGAGAAAGAAACTAGCTGCATCGAAACAGTAAAATTTCAAACTGAATGGTCAACTGAGCTTAGCAGGCAGCTATTGACAAGTAAACCCCGGTTTCAAACCAAGTCAAACCGTTTCTTTAAAGTTTGTTTCGTTCATACATGTTTTAGTTTCGGTTTTTCCCAGACAGTGAGTAGTGGTTCCGGTCGGATTATAGACAACTGGAACCAATCTTTAACTGTTTGTATCCATATATCATCATTGGATCTCACATTCTAATATCTTATTGCTCTGTAATGAAATAAATAGTAATCATCAGAGGCCGGTGCCTTTATGGTGGTTCACAACCTCTAGAAACAGAACATGTGTGGCAGCATCGTCAACCATCTAGTAAAGAACTCTTTAAAAGCCCCGCGCACAAGTTATATATTTCAAATACGTGCAGGTGTAGACCGCATGGTGATCTTGGACAACTTGACTAGTAAGAAAATACAACTAACAAAACCGGAGAATATTACTAATTAAAAGAAAACAGGGAGTCAAAGGGGAGTCATGCAGAAAACTTCACCTGGTAATATAAGAGTTGTCAGAAGTATTGACAAGAATCTCGTCTCCCTCCAAGACATGTGCTGGGACCTAAATTATTTTTCATGTCAATTAAGAGCAAGTATAGTAGTTTTACTTGTATATGCAAAAAATAAAAATAACATCATAAGACTGAACTACCATATCAGTTTCAACTTCACGACTGCAATAGATAAGGAGATTTCAGAATGTTCCTCAGTGTACTAGTAGTGCTACTGTGCATATAACAAATAAACAGAAATATGATAGCCTACAGAGTCAAGGTAGATATAGCATTCACAGAACCCTAAAACTCTAAGAGATTGTCGAAACAAATGGCACCGCCTAACACTCGGGAATATGTGAACACTGAACATGAATACTTGTACTTATTACTTGAGTTAGCATCATGGTATCAACTAGTCATTTCTAGAGGCCCAACTACTACAAGCTCACTTTCCTGCAAAGATCACCAGTAATGCGATTCACTTCAAAGTTCAAACTGCAAATGTCCAGAACCTTGGCTACCTTAGAAAACCAAGGAAATTTCAGATCCAACTACAAATTACATGTGTGCAACTCCTCAGTGTTTTATAGTTTTCTCTGCTACTTGGACACTATCGGAACTTTCTTCAGGTTCCAATAACTCCATAAACAGGAGATGCACGTTATTCATTGGGAGAAATTATCTAATACGTATTCAGGTTTATCCACGATAAGCTGCTTGATGGAAATCAAGAAACATAAAAAACATTCAGCATCTAAGATCTTTAACTTTTCCTCTTTATTGATTACTTCCATGTAGGATATTGATAAACTTGGCAATCTCATTCATCTGTTCTTGATAATATATTAAGCTAACTTGTACCAGAACATTTAGTTTTGGAAACAAAATTGATAAACTACGTCGCATTCCTCCCTCCATCCCGATCCTTTTCTCCCTTGGTACAGCCACCTTCTCCTCTCCATCTTTGGTTTAACTAACGATGTTTCTATTTGTTCTGTCCACATTCTTCCATATTGCCACTTAGCAATAAAGAATGGAGTATTTTTCAAATGGACGTGGACAATGGGATTATCATATGAACAACATGAGCACTTTCTTGAATTGGCCTCTTACAAAGTCACAGTACTACGCAAATTCTACCCCAGTATAACAGACTAGGATTATAAAATTGTCGAGAAATTATGCAACCAACAAGGAGAAACAAGTGAATCAGAATAATAGAGCTAACTTGCCTGAACAGTGAGACCATTGTCAAGCAAAACCTTTTTGTATCTGTAAACCAAAAGATGAGAATAAATAGCCAATTAGAGAGAAACTGGAAACAAGTCAAAGATTCTGATGCTGAACCAAATTCTGATTGGAATAAGTTTTTCAGAACATGTTTCCTCAATAAACCATCCCATTCATGAACACCTTACGAAAGATTATAGCATCACGAACTTACTGAGGAGTTGCTGTACTCCCTTTCACAGGAACTTGGGCTTCTGAAACTTTGCATGATACACGCTGAGGTACAGACGCAGACATTGGCCTTCCATCATAGAGTTGCACATAAACTCTCATATCATCTGCCAACAAAAGATTCATACTTCAGTTTTCAGAAATATAAATACTACATTCTAATACAAAAAAAAAGGGAAACCGCAATCTGGCCCTTCAGGTACAACATTCATTTCCGTCCGAGTCTTATCCCTGATCATTTTCATCACCCAATATCAATTCCGTATTCGATCTTTATCTGGTCCTTTCGGCAACATCAGTCAGCCGTGGGGCACATGCAAAGACAACAATTGTGTATTTAATCTTTTCACTAAGAAAAACAAAACTTCCACTACTTCCACTGTCCAAAATCTCATCCAGTGCATAAACTGTTTAACTTGTCGTCATTATTTACTGGTCAAACCATGGTTGTAAGTTGTAAATGTTGGATCACAGACAATAAGGAGAATAATTGTATTGATTAAGAAATAATGAGAGGCTACATTTGTTTATATAGACAACTAGAGAAGCTACTAGAAACTAAGTCTAGGGTAATTGCTATTTAGTTCCTAACCCCCTCCACACCCCCCCCCCCCCCCCCCCAAAGATTGGAGTTACATTCCTATACGCCCCCGCAAGATGGAGTCCCGAGAGGTAACTCCAATCTTAGAACGAAGACCCCCAAGTGTACGAGTAAGTGCCTTCGTGAGACAGTCTCCCAATTGATCAGCCAAAGAAACATGCGACTCACGCATAGCACCATCCTGAACTTGTTCACGAACAAAATGAAAATCAAGGGCAAGATGTTTCATCCGAGAGTGAAACACAGGATTGGTGCTCAAATAAGTAGCGCCGAGATAATCACAATAGATAGTCGGTGCGGAGGAAACGGATATCCCAAGCCCAGACAGGAGAGAAGAAACCCATCGAATCTCAGCAGAAGCAATAGCAACAACACGGTATTCAACTTTAGTAGAGGATCGAGCAACAGTCCGCTGTTTCTTGGAGCTCTAGGACACTGGAGAACCACCACGCAACAAAATATACCTAGATATGGAGGAGAGATCATCTTTATTGCCTGGCGAGTCAGCATTGGAGAAGGCATAAAGAGAGCAAGGACAACGTCGAGGTAGAAGTCCCAAATAAGAGCTGCCTTTCAAATACCGGAGAAGACGCTTCACAACATTGCAATGTGTGGTCGGTTGCAGGCCGATGCATGAATTGAAACAAACGATCAACGGAAAACGCAATATCACTGCGAGAAAAGTAAGAAAAATCTCCAAGATCCTTGAGAGAGAACCGAGCTGACATGAAATCGATAAAGCGCCGAACTTGACCACCATCGGAGTCTGTAATATCATCCATATAAACAATCAGATAAAGTGTGGCATTGTGCTGAGTAATGATGAATAAGGATGCGTCAGCTCTGGAATTCAAGAAACCCTGCTGGAGTAGGAAAGTGCGCGTACCACGCGTGTGGCCTGCTAAAGGCCATAAAGAGCGTTCTGGTGCTTGTAAACATAATTCGGACGATCCTGATCATCTAACCCTGGTGGCTGAACCATAAAAACATCCTCATAAAGAGTACCCTCAAGAAAGGCATTGTTAATATCAACCTGCTTAGTGGCCACTGACGACGACTAATCGTCAGGGAGAGAATGAGGTGAATGGTAGTGGTCTTAGCAACCGAGCTAAAGTTCTTAGCATAATCAATTCCTGGACGCCGGTAAAAAGCCTTTGGCCACCAAATGGGCCTTGTACCGATAGCCATCAGGATGGCACTTAATACGAAAAACCCACTTGCACCCTAAAAGGTTATTAGTGGCACAAGGAGGTACGAGATCCCAAGTGCGATGGCGAGAAGTGCCTGGATTTCCTCCGTCATGGCAGAGCGCCATAGAGGATCTTTGAGAACCTGGGTAACAGTTTTTCGATGTCAGAAGAGGAACCAAATACGGTAGCAGAAATAGCGTATTTTGGTGTTCCTTTATGGGCCCCAGATTTTGACCAAGTGACCATTGGGTGGTTAGACGTTCTGGTCGGCTGGGTAGATGGGGCTGGAGGAGGCTCCGTGAGGCATAGTTGTCAAAATCTTACGATTCACGATTCGTATCCTACGATTCGATTCGATTCACCCATGAAACGATGTGAATCCCTTAGTGAATCTTTAATGGACAAAAAATTATTTGAATCCCGATTCAAGAGTCCGAATCTTACGATTCTATTGTGATTCAGACCGATTCTACGATTCACCTTCGATTCATCTTTTTGTCTAATTGAGTTGCAGCATCAGTCTAAGTAATAATACTTCCTACATTACTTCCTACAATTATGTCTGTTTTACAACATGCATTTGTTTTAAATTACTAGTGAATTTGTCTCAACTCCAAGGCTAATAATTTCTATGATTTTCATTCCCTTGGCCTCTTGTAGTTCCCTTGCTCCACATGTCTGTCTATATCTAGATTATTCTTTATCTTTTAGATGTATGAAACTCCTAATCACTATTTACGAATGCGAGTTTCCAATAATTTGAGCTTCCTTTTTGTAAAAATATGAATATTTTGTTCAATAATGCTACAGCTTTAAGAAATATTTTATTATATCTTCATAAAAATATTGCAAGTTGAATCTTTACGATTCACGATTCGATTCGATTTACGATTCAGTGAAGGTGAATTTCGATTCACTATCTGAATCCCGATTTGGCAACTATGCCGTGAGGAGTTAACCTACGGAGTAGGAACGACCACCACAGTACGGCGCACAAAGTGCTTTGGAAAGGTGGGGAAGGGGGGTCGTTGATACGAGTACGTATCCAACGGACACGGCGCAAGGCAACATAGTTTTTAATTTATTAGTTTGTTTTAATTATTAAAGTATTAGGAAGTGTTTTAATTGTTTAGAGGGTTTAGCATAATTAGTTAATTGTTAGAGGGGGTAATGGGATAATTAGTCGTTAGTCAATTAGTATTTATATGTTGCTCTGGATAAGTTTTTATTTATCGAATAAGTGAATTTGCTGAATTGCTTTTGTTCGGTCAAAACCCTATATTTTGGAGAGTGCAAGCCTCTATAGTGCTGCACAGGAGACAGTAGAGTCTACAATAGCTACAACCTGATAGCTTAATTGCTATCAGTCGTGTAGACGCTGGTGTAGGGGGAACTTAAGTGGAAGACGACGCATGTAAATCCGAGACTGTAGTACCCGAAAGCCGAAGAAGATGGGGAAGAAGAAGGGGAGACGACTGGAGGTGACCGGATGCCGAGACCGAGGAAGGAGACGGAAGTATGGTGGTGAGTCGACCAAACCAGTCAGATGAAATGATGGGAGACACGGGGTGAGGGGAAGAAGCTAGAAACGAAAAGATGGTTTCAACAAACTTAAGAGATAAAGAGGCGATGAGAGGTGATGTCCGGACAAAGGTACGCAATTTGGGTTAATGAATAGGCAAGAAACACACAAGGCAGTGACCGATTATCCAGTTTGTTGGAGGTGTAAGGGCGCCGCCATGGATAACATAGACAACCAAAGACTCGAATCTTTGAGTAGTTAGGAGTCTGGTTAAAGATAGTCTCGAAAGAGGAGGTCATGGACAAGGACTTGCTTGGGAGCCGATTAATAAGATAGACCCCGGTGGAGAAGGCATACGACCAATAAGAGATTGGGACAGATGCATAGTGTAAAAGGGCTAGACCTGCCTCGACAATATGCCGATGATGACGCTCAGAATACCCATTGTGTTCTGGAGTATGAAGGGGTGTAGTAAGATTAGTAATGCCATGAGGAGAAAGAAACGAGCGAAGCGGTAAATCCTCGCTCCCGTTGTCAGAGTATAGGTTTTGATTGGAAGAGAGAAGTATTTTACGATAAGAGCCCGAACGCGAAAGAAAATTTCATGAACTCGAGACTTGCGTTTTATAAAGTAAATCCAGACATAGCGAGTGAAGTGATGAGCGAAAATAACATAATACTTTATTCCATCATCAGAAAAGATAGGGGAGGTCCAGACATGAGAAAATACGAGTTCCAGTGGCCGAGAAGACCTAAGACTGGAATCAGAAAAAACTAATTTTGTACTTCATTACATAGTGGTTCAAAGTTTAGTAAAAATTACAACACAGAGCCATCAAAACCCGAGTTGACCAAACTTTCATGTAAAATACCAAAAGAGGCCGAATGGTATCGAATGGAGCTCGAAGTCTCAGGAAACTGTAGACCCAGATTTGAATCTCCAACCAGCGTTTTAATTTAATAGATTTGGGGCTTTGTTGTAATTCTATCGTAGCTGCCAAAAAAACTACTTATTCAATACTCATCTCTTATTAGCCCTGTTTGAGATGAAGAGAGAGAAAACATTGTACATTCTCTCCATCGCAAACATATATTTCAATAATCCAATATCCAAAAAAAAAAAAACAAGCATCTCAAGCATATATTAACTTGCTTAAGTCATGTCTTCAGATAAATTTTCTTATTAGATACAAGGGGTATCTTTTGTAGAAAGAAACTGAGGCAATGCCTATCTAGTAGCCAAATTTGAAAGTGTCAAAAGAAATGAGGCATGCATTTATAAGGCCCTAATGAAGCGTAAGATAACTAGAAGTTCACCTTTCAGGAATACAGCAGCATCGCCAAACAAGTCCTTTGGTACATCTATCTGATCATATGTCTCTGGCCTATAAAAGAAATCAAACAGAAAACTCAGGCAGCAGAATTCTCAGCAGATACGTACAAGTGTGAGGTGTAGTTTCACTGTGCAGGCAAAAACAAGTTCAAGAACTAAGAAAATTATGATAGAGAAGAAATAAACATATAACTTACTCCATAAGCACAACAACGTCATCCTCGGTGTATAAGTACGTATAGTGCTTTTCCTCAACATATACCTCTGTGTCATATCATTGAAATCAAATCAACATGAACAAGAGTCAAATGCTACACATATCTAGCTACATACTAACAAGCTTCATGTTTTCATGCATGTTGTATTTATCAGCTTATTAAAATGATATGAACACTCTAACCATATCTCAATAGTACATGACATGGACTGTTACTTTAAAACAGATATGTGACCCCTCAAACTTCAAAAGCGTGAATTGTGTCTGGTCAAATAAGCTCAACTCTTATTTTCAATTAAATAAAAAGTAAAATAATGTATTTAAGACTTCTAAACAATATACGTTTTCTGTATGTACCTTATGTTCCCTGCATACTTAAAAAACAATCTAGAAAACAAAAGATACCCCTACTCCCCTAGTAAACCAAAACCTAATAATCGCCTCCCCCACCCCTTTTTGAACTCCGCTAATCACACCCCCGAAAGCAAGTTATACATAGTTAACATTGTCATTGATTTTTGGGTAAATTACAGATAGGTGACCTGTGGTTTGGGCTTGGTTCTCTTAGGTGAAATGTGGTTCGAAAAGTTTCACTTAACTGACCTGTGGTTTGCTCTGTTTTCACATTGGTTTTTCGTCTATATTTCTTTTAACAAATAAAATATCTGTTTGCATTTTACCCCCTTTGGTTAAAATTGAGACCCAACGTAACCCAAAAAAAGAGGGAAAAAATTACGAAACAAAAAGCCATCCCAGAAGAAGGAGAAGGAGGTCTTCTTCATCTTCAGCGCTGGGTTTTGTTTGTTACCTTTCCTTTTTTTCTTTTCCTTTTTTGGGTTACAATGAGTCTCAAATTTAACCAAAAGGGGGTAAAATAAATTTAATTTTTTTAATTTGTTAATAGAAATATAGACGGAAAACCTATGTGAAACACGGAGCAAACCACAAGTCAGTTAAGTGAAACTTTACAAACCACAGGCGACCTAACAGAACCGAACCCAGACCACAAGTAACCTATCTATAGTTTACATTTAATATTATCAATGGACAAACATGGAAAAGAAAAAATAAATAAAGTATATAAAAACATCCAGAAAGGGGAAGAAGTGAGAGAGAGACAGAGAGAACTTATTCAGGTAGGCACGTAGGTCAAGTGTTGGGATACCTATCTCATTCCCCATCCAACCATGTCAATATTTCAATAACCATTATTGAGGGATACAATCATACACAACTGGAGAGAACAAGTTAGGTGGTTCAAAATTAAGGAAAAATACGGGAGTAACAAGGAGAATAAGTGGTAGACTCTTCATTTTCTCTCCCCCCCCCCCTCTCTCTCTGTCTGACACACACACACACACACACGCACACACACACACCCAAACATTCACAATCCGGGAACAAAAAGATAATCTTCCAACTGGAGATCCCCAATACTCTTTGCCAAGTTGATAGGATCAACCGTTCAAAAACAAGATGTAAAAGTTAACTGATCCCGAAACTGATTACCACATGGGCGGAAAGTTGACTCAATTGACTTTTGGACGGTGCAATAAATAGCATAGAGATGAAAATGCTGTAATGCACTCTAGCTTAAACTTGACGTAATTTTGCTCTTACCCTCCCAGATACGGTGGTCGTAAATTTATAGGTCTCAGTCTCTCTCAATGAAGAATATGCCAGGATCAATCTTCATAGTGTAATTGGTACTTGCATCATTTGCCAATAAAATTTAAGGAACCAGATAATTTCAAGAAGTATTCGCAAATAAAAGTTAGAAGTCCATTGTGCATACTTTCGACAGGCTCATCTGTACGAAACCTTTCATTTGTTTTATTTCCACTGTCAATATCACGAAGCTCCACCTGCAGGTTAAAGGAAACAGTTTAAGAGTAAAAAATTAATGTGGGTAAATGTATATAACACATTTCAGTTAAGGTCTCAAAAATATTCAAAAGATTTATTCTTTTTTTTTTTTTTTTTTTTTGACAAGGAATGATTGTATTATAAGCACAAACAGTTCAAGTACAAGATTGATCAACTCAACTGTTTATCGTATCACAGAAGTCTATGAGCGCAAAATAGAACTTGAGAAATTCCCTTCATCCAGGAAAGGAAGGTCGGAGAAACATAGACCTAAATTGATTAACAGGCATATGTTTATCATACAAATACAGCTATTGCACTCCCGCTCCCGCTAGATTTGCCAAATAATACATAACGGTGCTACCCGCCAAACCTTTCTCCCGAGTTGAGCATCTGTCAACCAACTTCGTAACTGGGTCTTCATATCTAATGGTTGTACCCAATGGATCCCCAAAAAAAACCCAAATCCAACAAACCCCTAGCAACCGAGCAATGCAAGAAGAGGTGTGCGCTGTCTCCTCATCACACTGACACATCACACACCCATTTCCAAACTGGAATCCTCTCTTTTTAGATTATCAGCAGTGAGGATAGAATTTCGAACAGCAGTTGAAAAAAAAAAAAAAAAAAAAAAAAAAAAAAAAAAAAAAAACTCGCCTTTAAGGGAGCTATAGACTTCTGGACCATGCCATGAGGGAAATTACTTCTGTAAGCATTCAATCTGTTATAATACTCTCTCCCACACTTAACTTATTGTGTCCCCTTACCAACAGAATTTGTCATCTCTTCCAATATGCACATGAATGGAATACAATCCTTGAGTAAACTGATGCAGTATGTCACCTTCCCAGTCATGAAAAAAGGTTCAATACCACTTTGCCATTTGTAATAATCAAAATATCACCCACATTGACATCTTTGTTCGCCGATAGAAGAAACAATCCAGGATATGCATCAGATAAAGGGCACATCTCCACACCAAAAATCATGCAAATAACTACCTCTAGCGAAAGAACGATAAGAAGACAAGCCAGACTAGCAGAAGAAAGTACTAGGGTTGTGAATTCCGCAATGAACTTTTCTTGATCACTTCTTGTTTTGTAATGCTTCTCATAATATTTTGCCTGAGTTGTATTATGTTCTCCTGACTGGAAGACGGGGTAACATCCCTCATTTCAACTCGAATACGAGTGCCACAGTCATGTTTTCACAAACATCATCGAAAATAGCTCACCCATTAAACAAATTCCAGAAACCTCATTGCTTCAACTAAGACTCATGAGAGAGTTCCCATGTTACGCCAAGCATCATCAGGTATTGCCACCGTAACCAACTAATTCACCACCAGAGGATTTAATATCCAACGAGTCCATGCCCTATTCCTCCTGGTCCTTCTCCAAGTCCTTTCCATGTAGGATGGAGATCCAGAAACTAGTAGCACACAAATAGGTAGGTATTGTATATTATAAGTTAGCTTTTGATTTTGGAATCCCTGGGTGTTTCATTGTTTTGACTATGTTCTTGGTGCGTCCTGCCACAAGTTAGGTATCTTCCCATTAATGCCACTTTTCTTTTCTTTCTTAATGACTTGATTACAGATACCCAGATCCAAAACGCACTTACTTTTTCCTCCACGAGTCAACTGCATGCAATTAGCCTTTGTAGGTGGTGGGGGCTAAACATCCAGAGCCAAACAGAATTAGGGTATTTTTTGTTTAGTTTGGGGTAGGATTTGAGTTTGCTGGTTGTGGTACTTCCTTGCGGTTGTGGTGTGCCAAAATTTCTCCTTGACGTTAGTCTAAAGAAGAAATTTGAACACCCAAAGCTAGATGCACTGTTTTTGCGTTTAGAGGGTCCAACATGCAAATTTGGGTAAACTGGGAGTGTAGTACTTGTAAACAAGCCTTTTGTAATTACTTCGCATTCCAGACATGTTCTTCCGACAGCCACCCTAAATAAGGACTCATTTTCACGTGTGAGTGGTATGTCTAAAGACCTTACACAAGTCACATCTGGGAAAGGCCCAAGGTACTTAGCATGAACCAAATACAACTACAATAAGCTAAATTTATTTAGAGTGATTTTGTCTGTTACATCACCAGGGGACCTGTTACTACATAATCTAGCAAAACTTAGCCCTGATCTTTTCATTGTTTGCAAACTAAAAATGAGGGACTTCTAATAATTTGGTTTAATCCAAGATCATCGGAACAAGCTCAAAGAGAAGAATGTGAAAGTGAATCCACTTTGGAATAATCAGAAATTGGCACAGGGGAACGGTTGAATTTCTCTCAGGGAAAAATAATTTGAAGATAGAAATGAAAAGCTGATTTTTAAGATACACTCTCTCGTCTCAATAGGAGTATCGGGTGGATTTTTTGCAGAGTTTAAGTATGTGCTTTTATTTGATAGATTTACTAAAATGTCCTTTCTTTTATATGGTACTTATTCTTGGGAACTGAAAAGAACTTGAGAAAAGGGTAAGGAGGGAAGTTAAGTGAAACACTTTGGGATTTCTGTTTTTGGAAAGAAACTTCTTAACCAGTTGGTTAAACAGAATACCATTTTTAACAGATGAATTCTTCAGCAACAGAATCCCAAGGTCCATCTTATGAAAACAATACATATATATACGAGACCTGAAACCTTTTGTATGAACTAAACACTCAGAAATCTTCCTCTTGAGTTGACAAGATTCAAGGGATCGGTACATGCTATGTAACCTACTCTTTAACCATTTTGGTCATATTGCTCTAAGAAGATTGTATAGATTCTCTTTATAATTTATGGACTCCTATCCTGTTTCAACTTCTGCAGTCTGCACCTGTGCTATAAATGGCATTCTTCTAGATGTTTTGTCCACCAAATACCAGGCAGACTGGTTAATTGGGGTGCCGTCGAGTTTCATCTTTTCTCCGGCTGAAGGGGCAAATTGTGCAGCAGAAATGGTTCAAGTCCAGCAACCCCAAGGAAAAGCAATTATCATTCCTTTGAGAGTATATGTTCCTATCGCCAACTATTTTATACCATCATACCAATCAATGTTTAAGACCCAGGATCCCCTCTCAGAACATTTAAAACAATTCATCGCAATGAATAACTAACATCATCAAATGAGTTATGATTCTTTGAGCACTTTGCTTGTAGAGGGAAGTTCAGGCTGAGATTCTCCAAATCATAGCGGAACTCTCTTAATGACCATTTTGTGGTTGGAGTGAGAGGGACCCTGGGATAGTGAAAGGGAAGAGATGTAGCTCAGCAGACTGCAACAGTGACTAGTGGAAGGAATTTACGTCTCGCCGTCACCAAATTACATCATACATGCCCACAAGCATGCCAAATAGACCCATATACTCTTTAATATTCTCCTCATTATCTCCCTAAGAGTTATATCCAACACCCATTTTGAATTTATGATCACCACAAGGTCTTTAGACAAAACATTCTCCAACATTTGTTAATTCGAAAGAATTAGCCTTTGAAGAAGTTACCCCATGCTTAAATCAAATAGTTTAGACAAAGAATTCTTACATCTACCTCATTTAACCAACTCACTCACTTGCCCCCTTGTATGACTAAAAACTTCATCATGCTACTAATTGATAAACAGTTATAATCGCCAGCAGAAAAATTAGGAGAATCAATGCATGTATTAGTTTAACAATCAACTACAATGGTGGCTACTACTTCTTTGTGAAATAGATATTTTAAAATTTTAAACTGCTGTAGACTGGAATTGCTTCAGACTTTAAACGATGATATACCAGAGAGTCTGAATTTATTGCAGAATTAGCAATAACAGTACAGTTATAAAGATTGGCAACATTTCTCAAAATAGTTAATTTTTTGTTCTAGAAATATCTTACAATCTTACTATTGAGATCCTGTGGGTTATTAGTGTTCGAGAAATATTATGGTTGCCGTTTGAGGGAGATGGTCAGATGGTGAACAAATATGGTGCTGTTTGTTTGGACAGTGCACACAAGAGGCTGTGGTTTCAATCTGGAAGATAGGATCACATAAGACTTCATTTTTCAATATTTACATTATTGACAGAGATATGGTCTTTCCTCCAATTTGTTGTAGGCCAGAGCAGGATTTCCTTGAGGTTAGATTGAGGAATTAGTCGGTGAAATGTCATTGAGTACATTGCTTAACAAGGTGTGTTTTCTAAATCTCGGCATCCGTCAATGGGGATGATGATGAAACTAGAACGGAGGGAAAAGTGTTCTCTTCCATGTGAAACACTTACTCCTTGAAAATATTGAACGGAATTGAGATCCTTTTCAAGCGTATGTGTTAGATCCTATGAATTTTGAACAGCATTGTATAATGTGATTGTAGGTGAAGCTAAGTCGACATAGAAATACAAACCTGTATGCAGGCACCCCCTCTTCCTTGCACCGTATGATTTGCTTTCACAACCTAATCATCATCAACCAGGAAGACAAATTTTGTTTACAATATGATAACTTGTTCAAATAGAGAGACATAGAGAGCATACAAGTTTGAAAATGGGTAAAGAAGAAAATCATCACCTGATAAAGTCTGCCTGAAGTGTAACAGCACATAATTGAAGACAATGCAATCAGTACTTATCCATCAATTGGTATACTACAGAGGAAGCTAAAGTATTGAAAACATGACCTTTTCTTTCAATAACGTTACCGGGCTTGACCTGCACCGAAAAGGAGAAGACTTGAAATAGATAGATTTTGTGATTATAGTTAAAAAAGGAGAAGTAGAGAGGGGGGCTACATCGGAGCCGCGGAATTTGGCGCCGCGGAGCTGAGTGGCAGACCAGGGAGAGGCGAAGACGCTTCTTCTGTGTGATTGGTCGGGAGACTGGATCGGAAGCTGTGATTGCCGGCGGGCAGTGGTGAGGCTTCTGGCAATCCAACGGCAAGAGTTGGAGGACGAAGAAGAAACAAGGTGGTGGTGGAGAATTCGGTAGAGTTGCTGTTGTTTCCCCATGAATCGCAGCATTCCTTCACTTCTCTTCTCACTCGTTCTCCGTATCGCTATCGGTCACTTCACTTTCAACTTGCCCACATAAACCTCGCTCAGCTAATGTTCTTGAAACTACTTCAAAATCTACCCTTGCAATACAGTGAATAAACCAAAAATATATCAAAATTAAGGACAATAGTGAAAATAGCATGTCAAAACTCGTAATGAGATGTATTAATTGCAATTTGACCAAAAAAATGTATTAATTGCATGTCTACAAGAAAAACGTCTACTTCCAAAAACGCACTGTGTTTATAGGACGAAGGGAGTAATAAAATATTATCACGTCTACTGAGCCAATGGGCCTGTCCGGGCCGGGGATTGAAACTTTTTTTAGAAAATGAATTGGATCTAGAAATATGATAACAATAAAGTGGTCGTCTACAACTGAGATAAATAGAGAGAGAAAGTGAGCAGAGAAGGAAATCAGTGGTGTCCTCGTCTTTCTCAGCTGGTCTTAACATGGCTAGGGGAGACATTATGCAGGGCACTCGAATTGAAGATATATATCAGCTGCGTCCTCGTCCTTCTCAGCTGATCTTAGCTTGACATGTTGATTAGCTTACAGAAACGGGTCCATCAACAGGCAAAATTTGTTGGTCACGAGGCTTTAACAGAGAAATTTGATTTAAAAATGTTTCGAGCACTCGTTTTCATTTTGATGGAGCATCTGGAACAACTCAAAGATGCATCAGTTGTTCCAGGCTTAGTTCTTCTAGTTTTTTAGATATGTCCAACTTACTAAATTGTAGCCTAAACGACACTTTTGGCTCTATGAATGTCGAAGAACAAGAAATATGTTGGCTCCCCCGAAGAAAGAAATTAGAAGATATATTGAGTTAGACATTGTTACATTTATTTTGCGGAGAACATGTACTGTTATATTTTGAATTTGGAAGACATTAAAACATCAGTAAACTTGTAGCAGGAAAAATAAATTAAGGTTTGAATCTCGCCAAGAGGATTGGATTTTTGGACATGCACTTAACAGTTTCTCTCTCTTCTTTTTTTTTTTTCTCATTCAATTATTTACTCAATATTCTTAGCAATTATAACTGCTTTTCCAGCGATTAACAACAATTTTATGTTGATATTTTGGGTTTAAGTTTCGTCTTGTTTTGTCAGAAATAAATTTTTATTCTAACCTCGATTCACTAACTAATCATTTGTTCTTTCGAAGAAATGTCGACTAAACATGCTAATCAACGTGATGTTGAGTTACAAAGTGATGTATTATCATAACTGATTCACAACCTTCAACTCATAGAAAAATAAAAGGATGGGTCCTCCATTAACCCGGGGTCGTTGGCAGAAGAATGGACAACCTGAAAGAAAAGCTTGTTTGGAAATTAATGCCATTCAAGATGATTAACTTGGGTACGATACAAAACCAAATGTCGAAGGCGCAGCGTGATCCATTATATAATTTCTAAGGGGATGACATCTATCCGTTTATAAAGAAAACATTGACCCCTTTATGGATTTCTATTGAGTTGGTGCCTTGAATAGGTCAAAGGCTGCCAAACTCTTTGTTCTCATCTTTGATTAAGAAATATTGGAAGTCAAAGGCGGTGAATGATTAGTTAGGAAACAACTTTGTTTCCAAATCGGATTTGAAAACTTAAGGGATTTTCCTAGCACTATATAAAGAACTTAGTAGTCACATTATTAGGTATGCAAACATCATTGTAGTTGTTCCTCTTGTGAAATAAAGGGTGATTTCCGCCGTGGAGGTAGCTAGCAATATTTTGCTAGCGAACCACATAAAATCCCGTGTTCTTCTTTATTCGTTTATTGTTCGTGAGGTGGTTTGTCATAAAAAACTGGTATCAGAGCTCGGGTTTGGCGGTGTTTCAAGATCAAGATCAAGGCGGAGCAAAGCTAGGATTTCACAATTTGGTGAAATCAAAGTGAGGGTTTTGCGATCTAGGTGGAGCACGCGACTAGGGTTTAAGGTCGACCAAGAATGATGTTGGGATCGATGTTGAAGATCGACAGGTTCACAGGAGGGAACAACTTCATTCTGTGGAAGATAAAGATGGAGGATTTGCTCAATTCGCAAGGCATATGGGCACCTTTGACTGCAGACAAAGGAGGCATGAATGTTGCATCAACGGAGTTCAAGGAAATGGAGGAGAAGGCACATTCTAACATTATGTTGTGCTTATCAGATGACGTGATCATCGAGGTCGCAGATCAGAAAGAAGCAGCGAAGCTCTGGCTCAAGTTGGGGAGTCTCTTCATGACGAAGAGTCTCACTAGCAAGTTGATGCTAAAGCAAAGGCTATTCACTTTTCAGATGCTCGAAAGGTACGGCTCTCAAGGACCATCTTGATCAATTGAACACAATTCTTTTAGATTTGCGTAATATTGGCAAGAAGGTGGGCGATGAGGATGCTGCACTTTTGTTATTGATCTCGTTACCTCCATCATATGAGAACTTTGTGCAGTCGTTCATTGTGAATACGGACGATTTATCCCTAGAAGAGGTCAGATCGGCGCTCCATTATAGGGAACTGCGCCATAAGGGTGCAGGCACAGGTATAGAGGACCATGCTTCCGGACTAATGGCGACGGGGGGGGGGGGGAGCAAGAAGGGGTAAGAAGAACAGAAAAAAGCAATTTTCTGGTTCTAAGTTTCCCAAGGATGTTTGTGATTGGTGCAAGGAAAAGGGGCACTGGAAGAGAGATTGCCCAAAACGAGGACAACAGGGGCAGAATGGATCCGCGGCCATAGCAGAACAAGGTAACTCGTCCGAGGATGATTACGTTCTAATGGCGGATGCTGTCACGCACTCTCAAGATGCGTGGGTCCTTGATTCCGGAGCTTCCTATCATATCTGCTCTAACAGGGAGCTATTCTCGACGTACAACCAAACGGATGGAGGGTCTGTCTACATGGAAAATGGAGCTGTCTGTAAGATGATTGGGAGCGACTCAGTTAGATTGAAGACGAATGAAGGGAATTTATGTACTTTGGAGCAAGTAGGCATGTACCACTTATTAAGAAGAATATGATCTCCTTAAGTCTACTCGACGGCAAGGGATACAGTTTCAAAGGTGAAGGTGGAGATCTACAAGTCTGCAAGGGTTCTAAGGTGATACTCAAGGGAGTCAAGAACGGGACTTTGTGCATGTTACAAGGTTCAACGATCACAGGTTCTGCTGGAGTTGTCTCAGCCGACATTAAGGAAGCTGATCTAACTAAATTGTGGCATATGAGGCTCGGTCATATGAGTGAACGTGGAATTCAGGAACTTCACAAGAAGGGATACCTCACCGGGCATGTGCCCAAGAGCCTAGGGTTTTGTGAGCACTGCGTGTATGGTAAGCTACAACGTAGCAAGTTCCCTAAGGCGGTTCACATAACGATAGGTAGTCTTGATTATATCCATTCGGATTGTTGGGGTCCATTGACACGCTCCAACTGCAAGTGTACAGTTGTTGGTGCAGTAATAAATCCGGTAATCCGGGTTGTCAAACCCAAGAGACTTCGTATTAAATTAATTACCAATTCTACACCTTATGTGGGTCAATCCCTTTTTTGTGTTTGCTACTTCTACGAAAACTAAAGGACAATGACGAGTTAATCGTAGAGATGTTGACACGATTAACAAGAATAATTGCAAAGATTACTAATATGGGACAAATACCTGGAGTTCTCTAGGTTCACTAGGGATAATATAAACTTATGCTTTGATTTATGAAACAACAACGTGTCATTTATTATTAATCGAGCAACGTAAAATTCACCGAGTTACCAAGCAAATTATATGTGCTTAAAACCAAAATATACCGAATTACCAAGTCTATTTCACTTTTAAGCATGCATTAAAACTCACCTTTCTACTCTAACGATCCTAGTTAACAATGTCGAGTTACCAAATATTGATTCGACTAGGTGAATTGTTCACTTTACCGACTAACTCCCACAGAGTTACCACGTGAATGTCAATTAAAATTACTCCTACGTTAGCTACGCGCAAGAATAGTAAAATCCAACTCATAAACAACCCATAATAATAAAAGAACACGATAGAGTAAGTCTAAGACTTGAATCACAAGCTCAAAACATCAAGTTTATAACAAACCCTAGCTACCAAATGAGAATTCCCAGCAAAAGGGGGTTTAGCTACTACAAAACATGATCAAAATACCGATCTTAATGATCATAAACAAGAACTAGCGAGAAGAAATAGTTTAGGAATCAAACAAAGTAATCCAATTGCTCCCCAAGCTCCAATGGCGTTCCCTTGCTCTCAACCACCTCCAAAATCGTCCCCCACTACTGATAATTACGACCTAATATGCTTAAATACTTTTCCATAATGTTATAATAAAGTTTGGAGAAATTGCAGAAAAACCCCGTAAGAACAGCCCCTGTCAGCAGCTTCTTCGTACGAACACACTTCTCTTCGCACGAAGAGTCTTCGTACGAAGACTCTTCGAAGGCCTTCTCAGTAAGGGGCAGTTCTCTGTTTCAAGAAGACTTTCAGCTGCATCAAAATTTGTGCGAAGACTTCTCTCTTCGTGCGAAGACACCTCCAGTCCCTTTGATTTCTTTTGGCTTCCTTGTTGAGTTCCTCGTTTCCGAAGCTCGTTTCCATTCCCCGCACGATCATCCAAGCATTGTTTTCCTGCGAATCACAACACGAAAGCACAACCCGCGGTCATATCACAATAAAAGCTCGAAATTACACTAGAAACGCCCGGATTTAACAAAAAAAAGCTCAAGAACTAATTTTCACAAATAATCGCATAATTTACTTGAAACGAACATAAATTCTCCATGTTGAGCACACAAAACGCAGAAAAGTAAGGCATAAAATAACTCCGAAAACGGAGTTATCAACTACCCCCACACTACATTTTGCTTGTCCCGAGCAAATATCCAAGCCAAACTCAAACTCTCAAGTCAAAATTTTCTCAATTCTCACAAAACTCCAACTTTGCATACATTCCCAATTTATCATTGCATAACTTCCCCCACGACATTCGCATACTTTCACCCACATTGCATACATGTCTGAGTCAAATACCAAACCACCAACCATCCCTTTACAATGCAAGTATTAAAATAACAGTTTTTTTTCTTTTCTTTTGCGAGATCGGGCAATCTCCAGTAGCTCAAAACCGGCTATCATGGAGTGATGAGAACTCTAGGAACAAGTCGTGAACTGAGACTAAAATAGACAACGAGAATCTTCCTTAGATCGTATAGATAGCCTAGCTTTACTAGTACAAGAGTAACCTACCTCTTCGCGTGTGCCGACAAAGTAAGAGGCTACGCTAGGCTAAGTCACGTTCAAGGTCCGAGCTCCTAATTCGCTAACGGTTTAGAATGTTGAGGCTTAGGGACATAAGGATAATTACTATGAACCAAGTCCCAAAGCGTCACATTCTCACAATTAAGCCCACATCTCACACAACCTCACAATGATGATAGAAACTGAACCTGAAACTCACCATCTCCGACCCTCGATCCCCTCAAACCCTGGTACAATTACGATCTCCGTGGCCACCGTCTTGATTTGTGCACAAAATTAATCTCTCTGTTAATGAACTAGCCGCTTCCACCACTCGTTCTTCCAATAAGCTCCCATTTATTATTTATTTCATCTATCCTTTTTTTCTCTATCTTTTTGTTTTTCAAATATCTCTCAAAATTCCCCAATTTCCGCAACAAGTATCTCGAGTGTCTTCCAAGAGTAAAGCCAAAAATTATGAAAGGGGGAGGAAATAATCATTTCGATGAATAAATATCACAAGTAAATGCATCTCCCCCTAACTCGATGAAGTAAATGGTTTCACCAAACAAAGTCACAATCAATCAAAGCCTATGTATGGGGGTGGAGTCGTCAATAGCGTAATCTCTATGTCCGCAGTCAATAGTCGACACCCTCCACAATAGAATCTATCCACGTCCCCTCTCAAGTATTTGATAAAGAAATGAGTCTCGTGCTTAATCCAACCGAACTTCTGACACCGAGATTAACGAAATCCGGTAACTGGCACGATCCACCAATAAAATTCACCCAACCCCATTTTCCGTGCGGATTAGACGTCACGCACTCACGGGTCTCCACACTTGTGATCCATGATGCAATGACATGGACCACTGCCACACCGAAGTGCGCAAGCCTACTCACTCACCCTCGCATCCCCTCGTAAATAGCAAATGAAGCACACGCGATGTGTAAGACTCACAAGAAGGTCTCATGAAGCACTCCCTCATCGAACCCCCTCAACTACAACTCCATCGTGACGCACTAAAGAGGTGATTCTAAACAATCGATGATGAAAGCCAAGAATCGTCACCCAAGGTCAAGGGGTTATCAAAGAATCCAAGGTCCAATACGGGTTTACTAGTGGTCCGACATGGTGAGATCTAAAAGCATTGATTGCTCTAATACGCATCCTCGCACAGCTGTTCTGTGTGCCACTACGAGGCGGGCTGGCGACTACCTAAGACGTACATAAGAACGTTTGGCTTGTTTAGCTCACACAAGCTCAACTCTTGTAAGGAAAACACGGCACACACTTTAGATTTGATAATTAAGTACGTGTAAAAAAACAGGCAGGCACTCCCGTAAAGAAAGCCTCTCTATACGTACTAGGGGAAACTCACCTTGTCTTTCTCGGTCGCAACTCACGCCGTACGCCTAAAATCCTCACACTCCTCAATTTACCAAATTTTTAAGCTTTCTTTTAATTGCCCTTTCTCAAATTTTTCAATTTTTATGGCTTTTTCAATTTGTATCATTTTTTTATCCTAACTCTATATGCAACGGCCAACTCGATTATGACTCGATAGGGGTGGGTTGACTAAATAAAATAAACGTGCAAACAGAATCATGAATAATAGAAAGAAAAATAAGGACATAACAAAAACTATCTATATGAAACGGGCGATGCAAAGACTCGACAACTGGCTAGTAAAAGGTGTACACCACCCCCACACTAGGATGCATCGTTTTCCTCAACGATAAGACGAGGACTTAACAATCCTTGCGCAAGGGATCTCTCCTCTACTCATCCTCGTCTGAGCCCATGCCCCCCTCGGGGCCCAGGGTCTCATGCTCTCCGAACTCATCATCCTCTCCCTCTTCTGGGTACTCATCTTCGGACTCCACATCACTAGGCGGTACCGGATACTCAAACTCATCCTCTTGGAACCAAGGATCAGTGTTCGGAACCAGTGGAACAAAGTCCTCTTCTGCCAGACCACTAGACTGACCTACCCATCGCCCACCATCTGGATTAAATTACCCAGCTTCACCTGATTGCTCCTTGTGTGAGCAAACTGGCGCCTTCTCTCTAATCGATCCCGGTCCATCTCCTCTCTCAATTGATCATAGCTCACTTGATTGTCAAATCTAGAGGCTTTTGGCTTCTTTCCCTTTGATCTAGTTTTGCCGGACTCATCAAACCTAGACCACACTTGGTCGGGAAACCTCTCAGAATTTAAAATATGTTCCCAATACATCCACCTCAGAAGGCTTAGCCAAATGAGTCAAAAGACAAGTATGAGCGGGCCCTAACTTTTATCCCTAGACCCCCTCTCGAGGCAATTGGCCCAAATCATCTTAGGGATGTTTATTCTCTCCCCTGACCACAAACACAAGGCCATGACACAAAGCTTGAAAGTGTAAGTGGGATTTTGCGATTCCCAGAACCCAATTCTATTACAATTCACAACACCACCGAGCCCCATGCCTAAACTGATTCTTGTGAGGCCGCCAAAAAGGCACATCTCCTTGCCTATCCCACGGGTCTATCAACTTTTTGAAACAAAATTGATTTACCCTAGAAAGAATATTCTCACTCCTCACCGTGGCATGGTAAGAACACTCCGCTTTCAAACGCGAGAACCCAAGGGCTATGCGGATAGTCTCTGGCGTGAAGACTATCCACTTGCCTCTAAAATAGACGATTCGTGGGTCCTGGCTCTCGCCATCTTTGGCATATCTCAGATTAAGACAAATTTCTCGAGCTACCTTCATACTAGATTTGCCTACCAATTTGAACCAGTTGTTCAATTCTTCATGGGTAAAAATATCTTTGATAGCTTTAGGCATATCTTCATGCAAAGGAAACTCTTTCTTAGGTTGCCCTTTTTTTTTCAAGTATGTGTTAGTGTAGGAGTCAAGATGGGCCTCATATGTCACAAACCGGAAACTATCATACACACCCGGTCCCACCTTATGTTGTTTAATGTTGGTGGGCGTCTTCCTACGACCGACAACTCCCGGGTCATCAGGGACAGGCATCTCTAGCATAGAATAAGTGCGTGATGCCGGTATTTCGAGCTGAGATTCACCCGACCCGGATGCATCGCGAGACGTCCTCCCACCGTTTTTCTGCTTCTTATTACCACCCTTCATTTAGATGCTGAAAGAATGAATAAAATGCAACAACTAGTGCACGGTGACAGGGAGTGTGTATAGATATTAAGCATGTAGCAATTAAACACGTAATCCTAGGACTCTATTCAATCGCCCCCAAGCACGCTACTAAGCGCAACAAAATTAAACCGGGCTTTTACTCAATGTGCCTAAGACGTAAAAATTGAATTGCTAGTCAAGAAAGTACATGAGGCACCTGGAGTTCCGTTCTAACGGGTGCCGTTCCGCGAAAATTTTACCAAGAAAGGGCTAAAATTAGCCGGTGAAAAAATTTCCGGAAAAATCGTTTTGCTTCCCTTTCTGCACTCCCCTCGTAGTCCCCGTCAATAGTTCCTTCTTCACCTTTGCTTGAATCTTCACCAAATATCCCCAATTTCGGATCTACGGTTGAAGAACCCTAGACCCAATTTGATGAATTCTCTCTCAGCCTTCGGATTCAATCAATGTGCGCGCTCAAAACCCTCCCCTTTATTCGTGCTTTGGTGAAGATTTGAGTTCTTGAGGTGAGAGAGAGAGACGGATATGGAGGTGAAGAAGAAGAGAGAATGGAGAACTAATGAAGACCGACGGGTATTGCTCTGGTTGTGCACAACAAATTTTAGAAAATTCATTTTCGCCCCCCCCCCATTAATCACATTCTTCTTTTCAGCGCTGTCCAAAATTGTCTTTCTGCGCGTTCTCTTCGTGCGAAGGGATCTCTCTTCGTGCGAAGACTCTTCGCACGAAAACTTTTGTGTCTCCGCACGAAGGCCTTCCCAGAAAAGGGCAGATGGCTGTTTCAAGAAGAGAAATTTCACCTCCAAAATTTTTCTAAGTGTTTTCTCTTCGTACTAAGAGACTCCTGGTCAGCTCCAAAAACATCCTTCTTCGTCATTTTTTGCGTCTTTGACCGTGTCTTTGCTTTTCAAAGGATCTCCTCGTCCTCGAGACTCCTCTTATGATATAAAACATTTCCAAAATCCGGGGAACATTTTATTCTTCGATTTTACGCTTCCCAAGGCACTTTTTGCGTTTCCGGATGTTTTTGGCCGCGTTTTACTCACTTGAGCATCCTTTTTGGTATAACTTTCTCGTTCGGACTCCGATATACGCATTCCACCTGTCTACGGAAAGCTCTCAACCACCCCCACACAATGGAACTCTTCAATTCCGCTGTCAGGGCTGTTTGCAAAAAATCACCTCGTAATCCGTGCCATTGCATCAGCTTTCACTATTCTTCCATGTAAATTATTACGCATATCAAGACGGGGAGTCCGGATATTCATCCTTCCCCAGGTGCTTGTGTTGAGCAAGTGTAGGAACGACATCCTCCATCAATTTTTTCATTCCGGACTAATACGCGTTTTGCCAAATGTTTCTCGGGTTTCTTGCTGTTTACGCGCACATCAAGATGTGGGGTCTGGAATAGGCCTTCCACCTAAAATTCCTGCACACACTCATTGGAAATATTAGTCCCACTCTCTCGCACCCCTCAAACAAATAAAATAGAATAAAATACACAAAACAATATTAAAATCTACACTAAAGAAATAAATAGGTTGGGTTGCCTCCCAAAAAGTGATAGCGCCTTTTAGAAGCTATAATTATTTAGCATTTACCATATGTTAATAGGTATTTGTAGAGTGATTTGAGCCCAAAGTTAGATAATAAAGGTCATTTTATCACTTGTTGCTCACCATGTGCTATATTGTTAGTTCGGGTGTTTTCTATGCATATTTCTTTGTTATTTGTCAAATATAATCGCTTGGTATGTTTGTTCATATTGTCTTGGAAGGAACGGATGCTAACCGGTTGATAGGAGGCATGGAACGAACTACGGAAACAACGGGAGCTCAAGTGGAGTCAAGAGAAGCCGAATTGGAGGAGCTTTAATTACCAGTTTACACTATTCTGATCATATCCGGAGTTCTAAAATTAGTTTGGGGGTGATAACAGTGCCAAATGAAATTAGACTCAGAGAGATTTCCAACTATAGGTCATCGAGCTTAATCCGAGTTCGGACGAAAAAGATATGGCCTATTGAAGTCAGGAGCAGATTTCAGGGGGCTATTGTGCAATTACTGAAGACTTCAGCGGGTTATGATTGAAGGACGACCTAGGGACGAAAAAACACAGCATTCACTCCTGGAGAGATCCACGATCAAGGAGGAGATCGAGGAGACTTCATTGGGGAACATCATCAAGCAAGGAGAAGAGCCCGAATCGCTCCAATCATCACAATTTCTAGCGTTTGATCTATTTTCTCTCTAGTTTCTTGTATGAAATATCTGAAAAACATGTTATCTTTTGCTATGAGTAGCTAAACTCATACCTAGGCATCTATGGAGAGCCTAGGTTTATGTTTTGAGGATGTTTTCTGGATTTTGGATGAACTTTCACATTAGGTTTATGATTCTATGGAGATTGTTATGTTCTATTTCATGTTGAGTTATTCCACTGACAAGCTAGAACTAGGATGTGTGATGTTGATTATCTATTTCTCCATGTAATCATGAACTAGGCTTAAAGATAATTCGTAGTAGTTAATTACTTGTTTATTGTGCTTAATCCTTAGTAACGTAGGAGTCATGACCCGAAATTACTACATAACTAGTGACTACTGAGTGTGTGAAAGCAACTTTACCCTAGTTGGGATGAATAAACAAGCACATTCTCAATCAATTAGACTGAGAAGTGAGTTGAATAGGAATGGCTAGATGATGGCAAATTCAGTAGGATGTAGTAAATTGTTTGTGAATATTGGTCTGATAGGACATTATCCCTTACAAAATCTTTAACCTACTAGAACACATCGGTAGTATACTTGGCCTGAGAGGGAAAAATCATTACCGTTGTGTAGAACGACATGAGACCGATAGGTAATTGTCAACGCCATTACCCATCTTAACTAACTATGAATTGTCGTATTAGAACATGGAATCCGGAATCGTCAAAACTACCCCAGGTGATCTATAGATTGCCTAGCTTTCTCTCCTCTGATTTACATCAAATCATTTTATTTGCGTTATTTCAGTACCATTGCTAGTCACTTGTTTGAGGGTGATAACACTTCAAACTAAAAACCTTTTTACCAGTCACTTGTGTGAATTGAATTTAATTACTAAACTAGATAAATAGTAGACACCTTCCCTTGGGTTTGATAACTGGGATTCCAAAATACTCCACTTTATTACTTGACCATACACTTGCGCAGCAACGAGTAGTTTACATGCGTCAAGTTTTTGGCGCCGTTGCCGGGGAAGGCATCGGTTACTATTCTAGTTTAGCGATTAGTTTAATTTACCTTTTTCTTTTTGTTTATTATTTCTATGATTTCTGATTTGTTTTCTGAATTTTGTTTCAGGTTCTCGGTGTATGCACCGAATCTCTAGAGACCTTGTGCCCCCACTTGAAGACCCAGAGCAGTTATTCAGAACTCCGAGAAGAGATCCAAGACAGATCGCAATGGGTGAGCAATTGACTAACGCTCAACTGAACCAGAATTTGACTGAAATTCAGGAGAAGCTTGATGAGCAGAAGAACCAGATACCCTACAATAATTCGGGCCAAGCTTTGGTGGAGAAGTTTCAGTCAAATCAGAGAGGACACAAGCCAGCTATTGTAGTGTCAACCATTTAGGCTGAGCACTTTGATTTGAAGCCTGCCACTATCACGACAGTGCAAAATCAGTTCCAGTACTATACGAACAGGGATGAAGACCCAAATGACTTCATTGGGAATTTTAATGCCTACATCAACACAGTGAAGTATAAGAACATCACTGATGAGACCCTGAAGCTGACTTTTTTTCCTTATTGTCTGAAGGGTGCGGCAGAGAAGTGGCTAGAGTCCAGGGAGACAGAATCGTTCACCACATCGGAGCAGTGTGTTGATGAATTTATGATCAATTTCTACCCCGCTCAACGTGTCATAGGTTTACAGTCAGAGATCCTTGGTTTTCAGCAGCATGCTGATGAGACGGTTGTTGATGCATGGGACAAGTTTATGAGGACGATACGCAAGTTTCCTAATCATAACTTCGGCAACTATAAGATTCTTCAGGTTTTCTATCATGGCCTGGATCGTCCCAACCAGGATCTATTAAACAGGGAAGCAGGTGGTAACTTTCTTTACAGGGTTGACAAGGATGGAGCATATGCATTGATGAAGCAAATAGAGAAACAGGATGCTCAATTCTATGACTCTAGGAGGTTGTCCAAGCTGCCTGAACCGAAGAACGATGAGTGAAAAGATGGGATTACAAATATGGTTTCTGACATGGAAAAACATGTCTATCAGGATAAGAAGACGGTGGCTGCAGTTGAGGAGCAGGATTTTGATGCAGCTTTGACTCAAGGTGCTAATGAGGACATCATCTATGTGGGGGCACAACGACAGCGCAACTGGAATCAGGGGAACTACAGACCAGAGACTAGAGATCATCCAGGATTCAGGTATGGAGATCAGTCTGGAGCTTCATATGTACCCGGTTTTCAGCAAAGGCCACCTGCGCCAGCTGCTCAGGCACCACCACCATTAGCTACATGCCAGAATGCTGATATGGTAGATCTCAAGAATAAGATGTATCAGATGGGCAATAATGTGAATACCTTCACTTCTCAGGTGGAGACATTGACATATGATTTTCACATCACCAAGACCTCGCTTCGTAACTTGGAGGTGCAGGTAGGACAGATTGCCATTTATCTCTCAGCTGGAGTACTAGGGTCTTTGCCATCCGATACTTAAAATGTGCGCCAGTGAATGCCATCACTACCCACAGTGGGATTGTTCTTTATGATCCCCCATATCCGAGCCACGCTAGAGCTGAAGCCTCAAAGGCTAGGGAGCATGAGGTCTTTGACAAGACCCCTGCCATGATCCCCCAATCAAAGGGCGTGACTCCACATATTGATGTTGAGGTAACACCACCACCACCTTCTATGCATAAGAATCTTCCGTATCCTCTTAAATTAAGAAAGAAGAAAGATGATTTTGAGGAGTACAAGAGGTTCTTGTCCATTTTCTCAAAATTTCATATCAATGTTCCATTGATTGAGGCAGTCAAGATGATGCCTAAATATTCCGAGTATATGAAGGATGCAATTTCAGGAAAGAGGGCGGTGCCAGACTTTGAGACAGTTGATTTGACCGAGAAGGTAAGCTCATGTGTGATGCATGGTTTGCCTCAGAAACAGAAGGATCCGGGAAGCTTTGTGATAGAAGCTAACTTGGGAGGAGCTTACACATGACAGGCCCTATGTGATTTTGGGGCTAGTGTCAACTTAATGCCCCTTTCATTCTTTCAGAAGCTGGGAGAAGAAGCTCGTTTCACATGGATCAACCTTCAGTTTGATGACAAGTCTTGCAAGAGAGCATATGGTGTGGTGGAAGATGTGTTGGTAAAGGTAGGGAATTCGATTATCCATGCTGATTTTGTGATACTGGAGATGCCTGTGGGAGATGTTCCTGTTGGGTTTTGACGTAGGTAACGCAGCGGAATAACAAAAATTAATCCTACTCAAAGCCCACCAAGGATAACAGGAAGAGACATCATAACATGATAAGGGACATAGTAATTGTGTACCTTTTGGTTTGAGAGATCACACGAAGAATGATGTCCTCGTTTCTACGGTTGATCCACGTCTAGAGGTGAGATCTAGATTCTTCCTTCTCAAGTGCTAGCTTGGACCGGAGGAAGAGGGAAGAACGAATCAAGCAACGACGGACAAAAGGAGGGTTTCGGCCCTCCTCTTTGGCGCCTACAGGAAGGGGGGCGGACGGGCTTAGGAGCGGCGGCCTCTAAGCTTTGTCTTGCTCTCTCTTTTGCTCTCTCCCACTCTCTTGTGTTATGTCTAATAACATTCAGTGGGAAGGAAGCTAGAGCTTCCTTTATATAGTCCAACAACTCCTTGTTAACTACATAAAGGTCCCTCCTAGTTCTACATGAACTAGGATTAGTCCCTTCCTTGCAAATTAGTGCTACTAAGTTTGCAAGGTGTTGCATAATGATCCTTCTTATTAATTAATCATATTAATTATTAATCCCAAATCTATTTCTACTCTATTTGACGTGTGATCCCATAGGTTTCTACTTAGTTGGTAGTAACTTATTACTAACATGGAGCGGTGTCTAGCAACACATCCATGCCACCCAACTAATAGAAATAGTCAGTGATCCCGACAAACCTCTTGTTCCCAATATCTCATGTTGCATTATCCCTTTGTCTCCATATCCGGATTGGACACGAGACATAAATAGTCATACTCGTATATCCAATCCATAGTTCCTCGATCCTGGAAATATGCTTATGCAAGCAGATAACATCAGTATCTCCATATTGATTTATCTGAGTCTGGCCAGACATTCAATAAGCCTCATCCCTCGAGTGGTCGGGGATATTTACTCCCATTATGTGGGAGGGAAAAATCCTATCTACATCACTACGATCTCTAAGCTTGCTTCCTATCATACCCGATAATTACCTTTATAGTCACCCAGTTACAGTAACGTTTGATAACATCAAACCACGATATTTCACAACTAGAGTATCTAGTGACTTCAAGTCTAAGGATTGCAATTATATTAGCACTACGAGAAGCGATTGTGACTTAACATAATCTAATGTATCCTTCTCGTTGTGGGTCAATCCAGTATGCCATTACCCATAATGCATACCCATGTGTTAGACTTGATATCTCCATATCAATATACACACATACTAGTCTACATTTGATCGTCCTATTAATCAATATAGTGGACTAGGGATATTTAAGATAAACAACACATTGTATCTAAGGACTTCATTATATTAAATATCACATTATATAATAAACTAGGGAATTGCCCGTGCCCGCGGGCACTACCACAAACAGAAGGTAAAAACACTTAAGCAGTGGTGATGTCCGTGAAATAGATGAAATAATTCATGGTAGCAAACCAAATTAGGAATTCAATATCAACCATGGAGCACGGACTAATGAAAATAGCAAAACAAAAAATAAATGAGACATATATGGTTGAACGTTAAACTTTTTACAGAAGTGCTGTGGAAGTTTTTGAAGATAATGGGGGAGTAAAACATGGAAGTGGAGAGGCAAAACAAAAAAAAAATGAGAGATATAGTGTTTGAAGGTTAAACTTTTATAGAAGTGTTGTGGAAGGCTTTGAAGATAATGAAGGAGTAAATCATGGAAATAGAGAGTGGGTGGCTGTTACAGTTTTCAATTTTACAGAATAGAATGGAAGTTTTTTGAAGATTATGGTGGAAGTTAGACGCGAAAGTGGGGAGAGAAAATGCAAAGTGCATGGTTCTACCCCCATTCCTAAATTTGTGGGAATTCTAACTATAAGTGGGTGGGTGGTGAGATCTAAAGGCTGGGACTAATTCAATCCAATGGCTTAAAAGACATTTTAAAGTCAACCGTTCTAATTTATAATATAGTCTAGAGTATTACCCGTGCCCGTTGGCACTATCCCTAAATTGGATAGTTTTTTAATTTAGAGGTGGTTTTTTAAATGAATTTAGAGGTGTTATCCAAAAATTATATTTATAAATGTGGTGAAAAAAGAAAAAAAAAACAACTTGCAAGTTAGGAATGTAATTAAGAAAACCTCTCTCCTATTAGTTATGGATGTCCAAGGAGAGTGGGTAGTTAAGGATGTCCAAAGAGAGTGGGTAGTTAGAGATGTAATATGTAGGTGAGATCTAATGGTGGGGATGAGATTGATTTAATCTAACGGCTGAAAATTCAAAAATTTGTTAAACCATGCTATTTTATAATATAGATGAATATTCTAGCCAATAACAATGTTCATACTATATATTAGATTGCCTCTAGGGCATCTATTCCAACAGTTCCGATCATCCTGGGTAGGCCCTTTTTGGCTACCGGTCGGACTCTCATTGATGTTGAGAACGGGGAATTGATCATGAGGATCAATGATGCGTGGGAGACCTTCCGGGTTTCTAAGGCGACTCCACAACAGTCTCAAGAGAAGACACAGATGCCAGTGGCCGTGCAGTCAGTGCACAAGAGTTCTGAGGTGGTTCATGTTGAGCCATCGGATTCAACAGCTAAAGTCCATAGAGTTGTGTTGAGGATCCAACAGAGGAAGCTGGATGAGATGGCACGAGGTGCCAAGCCACCTGTTTAGGGGCATTAATGTACCTGGGTCGGGGCGTCGACCTTAAATTACAAGCGCTGATTGGGAGGCAACCCAATTTAGGTAGTCGTATATTTTTTTCGTATTGTGTTTTTGATATTCATACTTGATTGAGAGATGTGAGAGAGAGTGGTTTATTATTTTCCATGAGTGTGTAGGAAATAGGTACCGAAGACCCTTCGGATTCCCCTTCTTGATGCATGTGCACTACATTGCACGCAAAACGAGGCACAACGAGCAATTTGATAATAGGAGCTTGGAATACAGGCTACTCGAGGTCGAGGATTACCTATTCATTTATTGAGTATATTGGCAGCTAGTTGTAGCCCGAAATTGCACGCATAGGAATCAGAAGAGGGTTGAAAGAAAACACAAGTTTAAAGGGGCACGATTCTTGCGCTAGAGAGCAATTTTGGAGATGAAATGAAAAATTTATGGACTTTGGGAATTTTTCTGTCAACATTGGATTCATTCAATGACGACTCCGTGAGTGGGAGAATCGAAGGAATCGGACACCGGACGAAAAAACAAGAGCAAAAACAAAAACCGGTAAGTCCCAGGGGATTTTGGGCCGAAATGAAATCATTTCGGGCCGAAATATTCTTGATTTCGGGTCGAATTAAAAAGCGGGTTATGTTTTGAAATTTTCGAAACATTTCGGGCCGAAATGGATTTGATTTCGGTCCGAAATCAAACCCATTTCGGTCCGAAATGGTCTGGACACCTCCTTAATTGGGGGCATTTTGGGTATTTTGGAGCTACTATTTAAAGGTAAAAATCGGATTTTTAACAATTCCAACCCCAATTTCAGATAAAACACTCCTCTTCATCTTATTCCTCTCAAACTCTCAAGAACACTCACACACACAAAATCATAAACATCTCCAGGTTTTTCTCCTTGCAATCTCGCCATCAACATTAAGTCTTAGAGTTTTGAGAGATAGTGCACGGTTTGAGTGTGGGGGAAAACAAAGAGGAAGAGCTCCAAGAACAAAAAATTTCCGATTCGCATACTTGGAGTAGGATTTAGCCTTAGCTCAAGAAGATACTTGTGACGGGGACACCGATGAGCTTAAGGAGGTACTCTTGCCTTTACTTGCCCGTGTTTTCGAAAAAGTTGGTACAATTTTCACTCTCTCGGCTTTAATTATTTCTTAGGCACTCGTAGGGCTTAATTTTCTCACAAATTATACGTGTTCATTGCTTGTACCTTGGGTTACTTGGTGTAGTTCACGGCTAAAAACTCACGAGCACTCGTTTTTCTTTCTCATATCACTATGTCTACATCTAGGAATGTTAATAAGAGGAGACGGGGTCTTGTTCTTGATGACCAACCGGTCTTCAACCCTGAGGAAGATGTAGTTATGAGTGAGGGGGAAGACGAAGTGAACAAGGGAGACGGGTCGGGAAACCGCCGGCAGGTTCCGCCATCTCCAATTCGTTATGAGTTGAACCAGGATATGCCTCCACTCCCTAAGGTAGGAACTCGAGGCGCAGCACCTAAGGATGTAGACCTTAATACTATATGCAGTACCAAATTCTGCAGCTTCAGGTTTGTTAGTGCAAACGCCCACAAGAAGTATTGCACCGACAAGTTCCTGAAAAGGGAAGGGACTTCTGAAAAACCCTTCCCGTTACACCCTAAGATGCCCCAAAAACTTAAAAGACCTCTTTAAGAATGAGAAGTTAGACAAATGGTTTAAAATCTATCAGAAGTCTAGCTCCGCTCTTGCAAGAGAGTTTATAGTGAATGCGCGTTTCTATAACGAGGGAGAGGGTGAGGATAAGAGGCACATATTTTGCCGGCGTGCTTATATATTTCTCATGCCCGAGACTATAGCGGCTGCGATGAACTTCAAGCCCCTAAAAGAAGGGACTTGTGCCTACCATGAGACTATCCGGAGAGCTGATGCTGTTGAGGTCGTGAGCGCCTTTTGCTTTGAGGGGGTGCCTAGGGCGGGATGGAGTGAGAGACCCACCCTACCTGAGGGGAACGTTTCTAGGAGGGACGTGCTTCCACATGCGAGGTGGTTGTGCGAACTTCTTGAGAATTGGGTTGTGGGCGTTACTGCTCAACCCACTTACTCCTTCCAGCTTTGCACCATGACCTACTGTTTGTCGACCGGTAAGAGAATTAACATCCCGTACTTCATTTATCGCTTTATTATGTAGAAGACCGTTCCTAATAACGTTAGATCTTCCGGCCACACTTGCCTTCTCTTAAAGCTAGTAAAAGCTGCTAGCTCAGATTTGAAGGGTCTAGTTTATGGTGGGAGAAAGTACCCAACCCCCTGAGAGCCCCAAAGCCTGTTGATCCCACACACCCTAGTGAGGCGAGTACCTCTAGTTCTAGCTCTAGGATTAAGAGTTAGCTGTCCCATATCACCCACTTGCTAGAGCAGCAGAGACTGCAAGCAGATGCTGACAGAGCTAGGGAGAGGAGACATTTTAAGCACATCCGTAGTAGTCAGCGCCAGCTGGGCCGTGGTATGGAGTCACTTAGCTATGACTTTGCTCAGCAGGGTGGGTGGATTCAGGACTTGGCTGTGGCGGCTAATGTCCAGTTGCAGCACCCGCCTACCTACGATGGATTGTTCCATTACCAGTCTGATGTGTACCCAGAGTCGAGTCCAGACCCCCCAGTCACAGAGGACGAGGGGCTCGCTTCGACTAGACCCACCGGCCCTGCGTTTGAGCAGCCGAGTCCTCATGATTTCACCTTATATTTCGTTGAGGATAACGAAGCGCTTAAGTGTGGGGGAGTTTTTAGCTATCCGCTACTTAGCCATTGCATAGCCTTGTTACATGTAGTGTAGTGAGTCGAGTTTGCATGCATGTGTCAGTCGGTTAGATATGTATCTGCATGTGCACTTTTTATTTTATGCATTATATATATTTTTTGCACTTTTATTTATTGAGTCCACTTACCTTTTGTTTTTCATTAGTCGAGTTGGCCAGTTTCATATAGTGTCGAAAAAACAACAACAAGAAAAATCCTAAAAATTGATTTTTTTAAAAAAAAAGGGCAATTGAAGAGAGTAAGCGTGGAGAGAGATTAATGATAGTATTCTCTAAGTAGTATGAAAATATAAGGTGAGGTAGACGCGAGAATCTGGAGTAGGAAGGCTATAGGGCCAATGCACACGAGAATTGTGAGTAGCTGTCTCTCAAACTAGTTATCCTACTAGCGCTACACCACCGTCACTTAGGTAGTCGTCAACCCTCCTCGTAGTGGCAACGGAAAAGCTGTACGAGTGATTTTTATGGGGACCTCACGTCCCGTTTCCATCGCCTAGGTCCACTAGTTACCCCAATTTGATCCATTTACCCCTTTTATTCACAACCTCTAGCCTAGGAAGCCATTCCTTGTGACTTTCATCACTAGTTAGAATGGTCCCTTTATATGTGTCATGATAGAGGGAGTTGAGTTAGGGAGGTTTGTTGAGGGTGAGCTGATATTATACATCTTGAGTGGATACTCTTACATGTCATCTTTTGAGGGGATGTGAGGGCGAGTTAGAGACTGTAGCACACTTCAGTGTGGCGGTGAGTCGTGTCCATACATCACGATCACGGGTGGAGTGCCATAGTGTGTGACATTCTTTTCGCACGATATGGGGTGACGTTGGTTGATCTTATAGGAGGACGTGCTTGTGCTTCATTTACATTCTCTATATCTTAGGTGATGAGGAGGATTGGTTGGAATTAGCACGTGTTACATTGACTACCGGGTTCGCGAGATGCCTTACATTGAGTGTGGGGGTGTCGACATATTTCCATTATCTCGTTGATTTGACACATTCCACCCCCCACGTTATCTATGTAGGGTTTTGATCATGGATACGCAGCGGAAGAAAGAATTATCCATTCAAGACCCTCCAAGGATCACAGGAAGAGAATCATAACGATGGTAAGGGAAGAAACAAGTAACACACCTTAGAGGTCTCCTGTGATGACTTGTAATGTGAATTGTATCACGTCTCTACGGTTGATCCACGCCTAGAGGTGAGATCTAGATCCTCCAACTCCTTGTGCTAGCTAGGAAGAATGGAAGAGGATGAAGGAATCATGCAACGAATCACCAAGGAAGAGGGTTCAGACCCTCTTGGTGGCCGACAGGTAGAGGGGGCGACATAAGGGGTTCGGCCCTCCTTATGTTGCTATCTCTCTCCTTGCTTTATTCTCTCCTACTCCAAGTAAGTAGATGTGTGTAGAGAAAATAAGCTAGGAGTGTTCTTTATTTAGTCCAACAACTCCTTGTCCTACTACATAAAGAACCCCTCTCCTAATCCTACTCAAATAAGGATTAGTTCCTTTTACAAACTAGTCATAATCATGTCCATACATGAATTAGTTTTATTTGCAAATTAATCCTAATCATGTCTCTACATGAATTAGTCCTCCTTGGCAAATCCTAATCATGTCTATACATGGATTAGTCCAACTTGCATATTAGTCCAACTAAGTTAGCAAGTTGATGCGATTTGATCCTTCTAATTAATTAATCATATTAATTAATTAATTCTCAAGTCTAGTTCAACCCTATATGGCGTGTGACCCCATATGTTCTATTTAGTTGGTAGTAACAATTTACTAATATGGAGCGGCCTCTAGCAAGACATCCATTCTAGCCAACAAATAGAATAGTCATCATGACAAACCTTGTGCAAGTATTGTCTCATCCCTTTGTTCCAATATCTGGATTGGATACGAGACATACAAGTCACACTCGTATATCCAATCCATAGTTTCTCGATCCTGGGAATAGCCTTATTCGTGCAAATAACATAAATATCCTCTATTGATTTATTTGAGTCTGGCCAGACATTCTATAAGCACTATCCCTTGAGTGGCCTAGGATATTTTCTCCCGTTATGTGGGAGGGACAAATTATATCTACGTCTACTACGATATCTAATCTTGCTTCATATTATATCCAGTACACGCCTTTTTAGCTACCAAGTCACGGTGTAGCGTTTGACGCTACCAAAACACAATATTCCACAACTAGAAGATCTAGTGACTTCAAGTCTAAGGATGACAATACAGTTGTCACCGCGAGAAGCACTTGTGACTTTACATAACTTGTATGTAGCCTTCTTGGAGGTGGGTCAATCCAGTATGCCATTACCCCTAATGCGTACCCATGTGTTGGATCATGATATCTCCATATCAATCCAACCCATACTAGTCTATAGTTGATTGTCCTGTTAATCAATATAATCGACTAGGGATATTTAATAATATAACACTTATATTCTAAGGACTTCATTCATGTTAACATATCTCCATATCGATAACATAATGAATCGTAAATCCATAAATGTCACAAGAAATAGATTGCCTCTATGGCACAATTCCAACATTCTCCCACTTGTACTAGAGTCAATCTCTTGCATCATATGCCTATTGACCTAGCCTGGCCCTCTATGCTTACGCTGCATAGGGGCATGGTAGGCGAGACATCCGCTGGTACTTTGCAAATATTATCATATCTTCTATCAACTTTTTGTTTGAGTTTGAATATTATGAGTAAATGCATCTCATGCGGTAACTCACTCAGTCCTCTATGTTAGAATTAGTGACTGAATCTTGCCTGAAATCTTTCCAGCTCACAGTCCCTCCTACTAGTGCAAAACATAAAACATGACTTCGAATAGTATGTAAAGCTAAAACACACGATCAATAAAGTAGAGGTTGATAACTATCAGTATTGATACTGAGGAAAGACGATTGAACTTGAAAGATGATCTGAGGAAGTTGCGTTGCAAACTGAGTTGAGATCCGTGGGTTATTAGTGTTCGAGAACAATTACGGTTGCCGTTTGAGGGAGATGGTCAGATGGTGAACAATTATGGCGTCGTTTGTTTGGACGGCGCACACAAGAGCCTGTGGTTTCAATATGGAAAATAGGATCACATAAGACTTCATTTTTCAACATTTACATTATTGACAGAGATATGGTCTTTCCTCCAATTCGTTATAGGCCAGAAAGTAGGATTTCCTTGAGGTTAGATCGAGGAATTAGTCGGTGAAATATCATTGTCGAGTACATTGATTAACAAGGCGTGTTTTGTAAATATTGGCATCCGTCAATGGGGATGATGAAGAAACTAAAACAGAGGGAAAAAGGTTCTCTTCCATGTGAAACACTTACTGCTTGAAAATATTGAACGGAATTGAGATCGTTTTCAAGCGTATAGATGTAGTGTCAGTTAGTATGTGCTAGATTTTATGAATTTTGAACAGCATTGTATAATGTGATTGTAGGTGAAGCTAGGTTGACATAGAAATACATACCTGTATGCAGGCACCCCCTCGTCCTTGCACCGTATGATTTGCTTTCACAACCTAATCATCATCAACCAGGAAGACATTTTTTTTACAATATGATAACTTGTTCAAAGAGAGAGACAGAGAGAGCATACAAGTTTCAAAATGGGTAGGGAAAATCATCACCTGATAAAGTGTTCCTGAAGTGTAACCAGGCAGCACATAATTGAAAACAATGCAAATCTTATATAATATATAAAAGTAGAGAAGTCCTGAGCTTGAACATGAAATCGCCATTTGGCAATTTATGAATATTGTAATAAAGACATGTGTCTAGCCATGTCATCATAGGTTATATCTACCTCAATAGAAATATGACATGTAATGAAAGACTCATCCATATACTATTTATATTTGCATTCAATTTTAGCTATTAATTTGAAAGGAGTTACAAACATTATTATACATCTAATGACTAAATAAAAAGTTGTTGGGACATCTAATTTATTTATTTTTTATTCTAAATGTAGTTTATTATTATTATTATTTTGAGAAATTGTTTTCTCATCAACCAGGTTTGAACCCGGGACCTCATGCAGGGGCTTCCAACGCTCTAGCACTTGAGTTACCACCCTAGCTGCTTCTAAATGTAGTTATGCATAGTAACCCAATTTTTTTTTAGGGAAATGTATAGTAAAAAAATTGAATATTCCATTTCCTATAATATATAATTGTAAGAATCCAATGTTATGTTATCTATAAAGTAAAATGTAGAAATGTAGTTAAGGTGAAATTCAACATTCTATCATTGAAAACCTCTCATCCTACAGATAATATGTAGTACCTACTTGGTTGGTCTATACTGATGTTAACAGTAAAATAGAAAATATAATATATATATATATATACACACATAAATGTAATTATATTTATGTATATATTTTAAGTTAATTAACTTAAAATTACCACCCTAGCTGCTTCTAAATGTAGTTATGCATAGTAACCCAATTTTTTTTTAGGGAAATGTATAGTAAAAAAATTGAATATTCCATTTCCTATAATATATAATTGTAAGAATCCAATGTTATGTTATCTATAAAGTAAAATGTAGAAATGTAGTTAAGGTGAAATTCAACATTCTATCATTGAAAACCTCTCATCCTACAGATAATATGTAGTACCTACTTGGTTGGTCTATACTGATGTTAACAGTAAAATAGAAAATATAATATATATATATATATATACACACATAAATGTAATTATATTTATGTATATATTTTAAGTTAATTAAATTTCAATTCTTGACATTGCATACCCATATATAACTTATGCTATATGTGTTCATGAATATACATAAACTCTATTATACAAAAAAGATGTTTTATAGGTGGTTAAATATCAATTAACATATCATCGCATCAGCTATTCGTAAATATAATTTGAAATTAACTGACACTCAATATCTATTATGTATAATATTTTTCAATAATATAATGAAAGACACATTCTTACTATACAATTGGGTAAAAGTATCTGTTACACGGGAACAAGATTCACGTTTTCTTCTAAAAATAGACGATTATTTTGATATTTTGTGACCGTAGAATTATAATAATCTTCAACAATGTATAAAATTGATAATTATCTTCGTTTTCTGTTTGTGGTTTGATTTTCCACGTATTAATAGAAATTATAATGTTTTATTACAACATATATCCGGTTTAAAACTAAGGACCTCATGAACCCATTTCCAAATTCGACAATTTTGTGTAAAAACAACGACAATTTAAATAGCCTCTATCAATTCATTTTTATGAAAACAGGTGAATCTCTTAAATTAGACAAGTGCATCTCTCCATGAATAGACGGTTATTGGCCACAATAAAATGTCGTATATTTGAATATGGACTGGAGATACGATAATATATGAATCAAATCTTATATAATATATAAAAGTAGAGAAGTCCTGAGCTTGAACATGAAATCGCCATTTGGCAATTTATGAATATTGTAATAAAGACATGTGTCTAGCCATGTCATCATAGGTTATATCTACCTCAATAGAAATATGACATGTAATGAAAGACTCATCCATATACTATTTATATTTGCATTCAATTTTAGCTATTAATTTGAAAGGAGTTACAAACATTATTATACATCTAATGACTAAATAAAAAGTTGTTGGGACATCTAATTTATTTATTTTTTCTTCTAAATGTAGTTTATTATTATTATTATTTTGAGAAATTGTTTTCTCATCAACCAGGTTTGAACCCGGGACCTCATGCAGGGGCTTCCAACGCTCTAGCACTTGAGCTACCACCCTAGCTGCTTCTAAATGTAGTTATGCATAGTAACCCAATTTTTTTTTAGGGAAATTTATAGTAAAAAAATTGAATATTCCATTTCCTATAATATATAATTGTAAGAATCCAATGTTATGTTATCTATAAAGTAAAATGTAGAAATGTAGTTAAGGTGAAATTCAACATTCTATCATTGAAAACCTCTCATCCTACAGATAATATGTAGTACCTACTTGGTTGGTCTATACTGATGTTAACAGTAAAATAGAAAATATAATATATATATATATATACACACATAAATGTAATTATATTTATGTATATATTTTAAGTTAATTAAATTTCAATTCTTGACATTGCATACCCATATATAACTTATGCTATATGTGTTCATGAATATACATAAACTCTATTATACAAAAAAGATGTTTTATAGGTGGTTAAATATCAATTAACATATCATCGCATCAGCTATTCGTAAATATAATTTGAAATTAACTGACACTCAATATCTATTATGTATAATATTTTTCAATAATATAATGAAAGACACATTCTTACTATACAATTGGGTAAAAGTATCTGTTACACGGGAACAAGATTCACGTTTTCTTCTAAAAATAGACGATTATTTTGATATTTTGTGACCGTAGAATTATAATAATCTTCAACAATGTATAAAATTGATAATTATCTTCGTTTTCTGTTTGTGGTTTGATTTTCCACGTATTAATAGAAATTATAATGTTTTATTACAACATATATCCGGTTTAAAACTAAGGACCTCATGAACCCATTTTCAAATTCGACAATTTTGTGTAAAAACAACGACAATTTAAATAGCCTCTATCAATTCATTTTTATGAAAACAGGTGAATCTCTTAAATTAGACAAGTGCATCTCTCCATGAATAGACGGTTATTGGCCACAATAAAATGTCGTATATTTGAATATGGACTGGAGATACGATAATATATGAATCAAATTTGCAGCTAGGGTGGTAGCTCAAGTGGTAGAGCGTTGGAAGCCCCTGCATGAGGTCCCAGTTTCGAACGCGGTTGCCGACAAAATAATTTCTCAAGAAAAAAAAAAGAATCAAATTTGTTCAAAGGATTGACAAGACTATATGTTACACTATCGATAAAAAGAGAATCTATTGTCAATCAAATCACGATGTGATGATTCTAATATTAACATTATTACTATGAGAATTTATACAATGGAAAAAAAAAATTGTTATATCTTTCCAGAAGTCGAACAGAATAAAAACTATGTAAATTTGTTAAGTTTGACAGTTAAAATAGATACAAATCAAATTTCAATTTTATGTATAAATTTACATTAACGCGCGGGCTCACGCCTAGTCAGTACTTATATCCATCAATTGGTATAGAGAGGAAGCTAAAGTTTTCAAAACATGACCTTTTCTTTCAATAACGTTATCGGGCTTGACCTGCACCGAAAAGGAGAAGACTTGAAATAGATAGATTTTGTGATCACAGTTACAAAAGTAGAAGTAGAGAGAAAGAGAGAGGGGGTTACATCGGAGCCGCGGAATTTGGCGCCGCGGAGCTGAGTGGCAGACCACAGAGAGGCGAAGACGCTTCTTCTGTGTGATTGGTCGGGAGACTGGATCGGGAGCTGTGATGGCCGGCGGGCAGTGGTGAGGCTTCTGGCAATCCAACAACAAGAGTTGGAGGACGAGGAAGAAGAAGGAAGGTGGTGGTGGAGAATTCGGTAGAGTTGCTGCTGTTTCCCCGTCATGACTCGCAACATTCCTTCCTTCTCTTCTCAGTCTCGGTATCGGTCACTCACTTTCGACTTGCCCACATAAACGTCACTCGCCTAATGTTCTTGAAACTTCAAAATCTAACCTTGCAATAGAGTGTATGACCAAAAATACCCCCATGAACGTGAAAAATAATAGTCCCTCTGTGTCCCGCAAAGGCCGTCTAAATTTCCATTTTGATATGTCGCAAAAGATGTTATTAAAAAAATTGTTTATTTATATTTTGATGTTAAAAATATAATGAACTTCTAATACTACTCATTTATATTCAACGCACTTAGTATTACACGAAAACAAAATCAAGTACAATAGTGGAAATATCATGTCAAAAACTTGTAATACGATGTATTCATAGCATGTCTCCAAAAAACTTGTAGTTCCAAAAATGCATTGTCTTTGCGGAATGGAGGGAGTAATGAAATATTGTCACGTCCACTGAAGCCCCAGCCAATGGGCAGGGCAGGGATTGGAACTTTTTTTCAGAAAAGAAGTTGGAACTAGGAATAAGATAACAATAAAGTGGTCGTCTGCAACTGAGATAAATAGATAGAGAAAGTGAGCAGAGAAGGAAGACGACAGCCTCCGCCTCATTCTCAGCTAGTCTGAACATGGCTAGGGGAGACATTTTGGAGGGCAATCGAATTGAAGATCTATGTTAGCTTTGTTCTCTCTCGGAGTCTGAGCTTGACATGTTGATTAGCTTAAAGAAACGGGTCCATCAACAGGAAAAAGTAGTCAGTCACGAGGCTTTAGTAAAGAAATTTGATCCGAAAATGTTCCGAGCACTCTTTTCATTTTGATTGAGCATCTGAAAGAACAAACTCAAAGATGCATCATTTGTTCCAGTCTTTGTTCTTCTAGTTTTTTTAGATATGTCCAACTTACTAAATTGTAACCTAAACGACACTTTTGGCTCTATGAATGTCTAAGAACAAGGAATATGTTGGCTCCCCCGAAGAAATAAATTAGAAGATATATTGAGTTAGACACTGTTACATTTTGAATCATTTTTTTGCGGAGAACATACACTGTTATATTTTGACTTTGAAAGACATTAAAACATCAATAAACTTGCAGCAGGAAAAATAATTTAAGACTTGGATCTGGCCAAGAGGATTGGGTTTTTGGACATGCACTCAACAGTTTCTCTCTCTTCTCTATTTTTTCTCATTCAATAGTTTACCCAATTTTTCCATCAATTATAGTTGCCTTTCCAGCGGTTAACAGCGGTTTTATGTTAATAGTTTGGGTTTAAGTTTCTTCTTGTCGTGTCGGCAACAATTTCTTATTCAAACCTCAATTCACTAACTAATCATTTGTTCTTCCGAAGAAATGTCGACGAAACATGCTATCAACGTGATGTTGAGTTGCAAAGTGATGTATTATCAGAATTGATTCACAACCTTCAACTCATAGAAAAGGAGAAGTACGGGGCCTCCATTAACCCGGAATCTTTGGCGGAAGAACGCGCAACCTGAAAGAAAAGCTTGTTTGGAAATTAATGCCATTCGAGATAATTAATTTGGGTATGATACAAAACCAAATGTCGAAGGCGCGATGAGATCCATCAATACTGAAGATCATTTTCCAAGTGGAATGACATGTATCCGTTTATATTTGACAAGAAAGAAAACATATACCTCATTGTAGATTTCCAACCATGGTTTTTCTATGAGGATATGATAGTGTTGCAAATGTGGTGCCCTTGGATATCTACTATTGGACACCTTCGCTTCTTTGAGGCAACCTTGTGGATTCATATTTGGTTCCTTCCTTTCAGATGTCTGTCTCGCGAGGTAGGCTAGGATATACATGAAATACTTTGTCAATTTCGTGGTGTTGTTGTTCATAGTCGGGGAATGTTGGTTGGCCGATGCATTAGGATTAAATTGTTTGTGGATGTTTTTATCCTCTTCCAAGGATGACGATGGGGAAAATTTGATGAAGATCGCATCCGCTGGGTCCACTATATAGATGTCGAATGTGTTCCATTTTGGCGAGATGATGGCGCATGAGATTCATCTTTGTACTAAAATCCAAATTATTTTGTGCCAATCCTCTATGGCCCACAGATGTCGGTATCCACTATGTCCAACTATGTTCTTGGAGTAAACAGAGATGTGGATGCATCTTTTGGTCCCATAGATGGTGAGAAAAGATGAGACAGTTTCTCGTTACGCTAGACATTGACTTGATGGATTCAATTTTCGTCTTGGATAGATGCCAAGATGATAATAGCATGTAAGCACCTGAAACATGGTAATTCTGATAAACCATGTTAAGTATATGGAAAAATTCAAATGTGAGAACTCATTTTGTGGTTCATTCACATGCGACATTTCGGTGCCCGGGTTAGGCACCAGAAGGTGACAGGACTAAAATGTGCATATTCGTACTTATGAGATAAGACATGCACTCCAGTGGAAGTGTGCCTTAATAAACACTTGCTAAATATGAACGTGAGGTGGTGAGTGGATGATTCATCACCATGTGAGCCTCGTTGATCATTCGAGTATGATTGACACTGTATACCATTATTACTCTTGATTGTGTAGGGAAGTGACGGATCGATGGGCTACTTTGGCATGCCACCAACATGTCATGATTGATTCGGCCTTCTGGACATAGCAGGAAAGCAGCCATTCTTAATCCAAATATCACACCGAAGAGGGGAATATACTCATTGCATTCGCGCTATGTTTACTCATTGTCGGTGCTTGTGAGACCCATGTGGGTCATGCAAGTTTTGAGTAAAGCAGTAGTATGTTTGATTCATTCGAGCATGGTTTATGAGACTAGATATGCTCCTGGTCTATATGATAAAAATTAATGGAGTATGGGGAATACAACATTTTGCGTTATCTTTTAGAAGTCGAGCCTTCATGCGGTGACTCGGACGAGTTTGGTGTACGGACTCCCAAAATGCATGTATTCTCAGCAATCAGACGACACGGTCGCACATAATCCTTTTCGATGGCTGCTGGAGATTGAGGAAATTGTTAGAGTTATGCGCAGTGTTGGGAGTGCCTTGAAGACTTAGAAGAAACTCAAAGGAGCACGAGGAAGTGAAAGCCCAGTGTCTTCGTACGAAGACAAAGAGTCTTCACACGAAGACATGACTTAGCCAAAATCACCAAATTCCAAAAGAGTCTTCGTAGAAGAACTCTCGGTACCTATCCAAGAAGGCCTTTTCACGAAGACAATTGTCTTCGCACGAAGACAGTCCGGGAAAAAGATAATAAGGATGGTAATGTTTCCTAATTTGTTCGGGGCGGTTTTAGGGTCTATAAAAGGATCCTTTGGGGTCCTATGAACGTATGTAGACATCTTTGGTCGTTCCTACTCATTGAATAAAGGTCTTTCTTTCCCGTGGACGTAGTTAGCATACTTTGTGCTAGGGAACCACGTAAATCTTGTGTGATTGCATATTTATTTATCGTTCGTGAGGCGCGAGTGATCGTGATAGGTATAAAAAACTGGTATCAGAGCTTAGGTTGAGATTACTCCACCAAGAGCGATGTCTGGATCAATGTTGAAGATTGACAGGTTCACAGGAGGGAACAACTTCAATCTGTGGAAGATAAAGATGGAGGCCTTGCTCAAGTCGCAGGTTTTATGGGCACCTTTGACCATGGAAAAGGGAGGCATGGATGTCAATACATTGGAGTTCAAGGTATTGTAGGAGAAGACACACACAATGATTATGTTGTGCTTATCGGATGACGTGTGTGCACAAGAGATTCCGGCGGGGAGACCTCCGTGTGCACCGTGTGTAGTGGATCAAGGATCGCACAGGAAGAATAGGGGTGTGTGTAGGGAGAGAGTAAGTCAGTAGCAATGTCTGAGAGAGAGACAGAGGTTTGGCAGAGCTTCCGCGTATGGCAGTGTGTTCCCCTTTGTATGGAAAGGTTGACGATATATATATACTGGAGAACGTGACCGTTGTAGTGTGGTTAATGCGCCCATTAATGGCGGCTTAATTAGCTTAACCATAACGGCACGTTCGTCCGAGTATATAGGAACCGTTAGAGCACGTGGTGCGCGAATACCGGAACCGTTACGAGGTTGACCGGATTTGACCGGATTGACCGGGTCTAGGGAGCTCGTGCCATAGATCTCTCAAAACAGTTACTAAAGGTCGCGTGCGGGCTTGGCTCGCACGCGACAGGGCTTACTCTAGCCTCCAAACCACTAAGTCCCTACAAGTCCCGTGCAGTGGTATGCGAGGGCTCTGTCTCGCAGCCCCCACATGGATCAGCTCGGCTGGTGATCCTGTGTGTATGGAGCACAATATGGTGTGCTGGATGGCCGCCACGTGGCCGAGATCTGTCATGCCAGAAAGCAGTATCTACATTAGCCCCCTTTCTGCGCGTGAAGATTCATAGCCGTATAGTCTTCCATGCGCGGAAACCAACATACGCGTCGCCGCCACGCACCAATTCAAATACGGGTAAGTTCAGCCCCCGTGCGTGTCATTATGACCTAAAACCCCTAGAGTCGTGCCGTCTGACCTTTAGGGTTTTAGGCGTGACGTCAGCTTGTCCTGTGATTGCGCGATTCGACGGTGACGGTTGCGATTCGACTATCGAAAGGACGCAACCCTTCATTGTTTTGGATAAATACCTTGTATCCCTCATTATTGCAAAGCATTACTTTTTCCTCTTAAAGTGAATGGTACCCGGAGATCTTCGAGAGCAGATCCAGATAATCAATCACCAGTTCAGAACTGCAATCCGTGTTCTTCAATTGTGCGTATCCAAGCAAGCTTCAAGAAAACAAGGTTGGCCTCGTTTACTTTTGATTTAAGATACCAGTGTTTGCCTTGAACTGCGTTGAATTGTGTAAACCCGTGGGATTTGTGAAGAGGTTTTGATCTTTGAACCCACTCCGTTGTAACCTTTCAACAATATTGGATCTTGCAATTCCCCAATTTCTGAAATCGATAACCAGAACTGTTCGTTTTCCTTCGCATAGATCTTGAATTCCCAAAATTCAAACTGAAGTGTGGTATTTCTCCCCCCTTTTTTTTTCTTGCTCTTTCGCAGGAATGGCCAAGACAAGAGTAACCAGACCCGTCAAGGAAGATGAAGAGATACCCGACCTTCCGCAGGCCTTGTGGCGAAAAGCCCCCTTCTTAGGCGGCAAAGATTTCTACCATGCGAGGATAAAGGCGAAGAGAATGCCTGATCCTGTTCCTGTTGAGCGATTGCTGACGTTGACTCGCCCAGTTAACTCAGCCCTGCTCGAGTGGGTTGGTTCCGAGGATGTAATCCGATTGGGGATCGAGAACGGGCACTTCCCGTATACTGCGATTTCTACTCAAGCGTTCGTCCAGAAATTGGACTATATGGATGAGTGGATTGACCACGTGTTGGAACATTACGCCGAGACTCTTGACGAAGCCGGCGTGTATTTTGCTATCCGTGCTATGAAGGGTGCTGCCGTGAAGCTGGATCAATCATGCTTCTAGACCTTCTGTCCCGTTACTCGCCTGCGACTCACACGTTCCATTTTGCTGAGTTCGAGGCTGCCCCCACGCTCGAGGACGTACAAATGCTGTACGAGCTTTCCCCCATGGGTGAAGTGGACCCTCTAAGTCCCTTGAGGACATCTGCGGAAATTGCCTTGTATACGCAGATGGAGGAATGCCTAGCTGAGGTGAAGAAAATCTCCACTCGGTGGACCACTACAAAGCCCCTTCCGAACTGGCAGCTGGTTGATACGTCTGCGAAGAATACCTGACCCTCTGTGCTTTTCTCTGTGCTTGGCTGTCGAGGTACCTGATCGATGGTCACCCCCACGATGGAGTTTTCTACCATGTGCTGCCACTTGCTGTGAGGCTCGCTCTTGGCCAGAGAGTCGCACTTGGACCCTTGGTTTTGGGCACGCTGTATTATAGACTCGATCAGCTGGTTCTAGCTATGAGGGAGTCGCGCGGCCGCCTCGATGTTTTGACCTTTGTCAACATTTCCTTCTTGACAATGTGGGTTTTCGAGCGCTGGCCGTCTTATGCCCCAACTGCTCTTCAACTTGATAAGTGGTGTTCCCCAGGCGAGACAGAAGCGCGCAACAGCGGAAGAGCTGCGAGATGGTTCGGAACAGGCAACACCAAGTGCGTTTGGAGTTCGATATGCGACACACGGAAGGAGTTTACTGCCAGGCCCTATGCCACGCGCATCGAGAATGTGAGATGGTTTCCAAGGCTATACCCCTCCAAAGGTATGGTCTTCTCGGAAGAACTTCTCTTTGAGAAGGGACCGCATTTCCACGAGCGCTATCGCGAGTTCTTTTGCTGGTGTCTGCGAGGTTCCCTTCCTGCCCTTGCGGAGCATATTCGTGAGCTCGCGCCAAGGTATGAAAAGCTTACAGTGGATGTTGACCCTACTCGAGTCTCTCCTCAGTTTGGTTTTGACGCTGTGGCCCCATCAATCTGGCCCCAGTCCATCGTCAGAGGGTGCTACAAGCGCTTGCTCATAAAGGAGTGCAAGACGGTTTTCATGAACAACCTTCCTTTCGAGCAGCCTGCGGGTACCCGCGAGGGTGGCTGTTCCCAGAACTGGCTCGCATACTGGGCTGCCCAGCAAACGAGGATTGAGACGGAGTCAGCAGCGCAGCCGGGTAGGGCCCCTTTGCTCAAAAGGAACTCTTTTCCGTTTCGCCCCAATTGCAGCTTGAGCGAGTCTGAGTATGGTTGCTACTCACTGTGGGACCGTGAGAACCATTTGTGCCCTGATTTCATTCTGAAGGAGCAAGTCGCCGCAATCAAGAAGGGTGACACGCAAGTCGTCAGATACAGCAAGGCTTTTGCTGACGTAAGCATTTTTCTTCGCATGTGTTAAGTTTTCTCGATTTCCTTGTGCTGACACTTGTACTGTACTGTTGTAGTGTCATGTGCGGAGATTCGCAGCTGGTGATCGCTCCAAGTCGCTGGTCAACACTATTGTTGCCACCAGAAGACAACAGCAGCCGTTCCGGCTTTCATGGAGGATGGACGCTGAGGTCGAAGCAAAGGTTCGCGCAGTCATGAATGTCTTTGCTGACTCGCTGATAGACAATCCTCCGGCTCCGTCTCCTCCTGGAGATGACCCGTCTCCTCCAGCGGCTGCGGCGCCAAGAGCGAAGAGACCTAGGCAAAAGGGAATTACCATTTCTTCCCCTAGAAGCGCTCCAGCTTCTCCTCCAGTGAGGTCCCTCTCTATCAAGGACAAAGGCAAAGGTCGCATGCCCAGCAAAGTGCGGAAAGAGCTCGCAGTTGAGTCTTTCGTTCCCTTCGATCAAGAGGGAGATGAAGAGAGGCAGGAGCCCCAAGCAAGTGATGAAGAAGAAGAAGCAACAGTTGTGATGCATGAGGAAGAACCAGGAGGTACCTCCGTCGCATTTCATTTCCCGTCATCGTAACTTCTTTGCACTTCTTTTCTTCAAACCATTCGTGTATTCGCAGATGATGATGATGAGACCGCTGGCGGCCTCGCGGTCAAGAGGCAAAAGAGGGATGTCCATTCTGGCATCCCAGATGATCCCATAAGCGAGGACATTCTGGCTGAGTCCCGTAAGACAGCCGCGGAGGCTGCTGAGAGAAGGAGGCGTCGGGAGGAAGAGGAACTTGAGCGTGTGAAGCAGCGGAGCCTCGAAGAGCGGCATGTTGACGACTTAGCGCGTCCAACTGTCGAGGAGGACGAGCTTCCCGAAGAAGAGGTGGCTCCTCATGCGGAGGAGGAAGATGAGGTTCTCGGGGAGGATGCAGCAGCCTTAGAGCAAGTCCAAGCGGATTTCGAGGAAATCGCAGGCGGCGATAAAGGTGAGATCTTCAATCTCGCAGTAACTTATAGAGATGTTATTGTGGGTGCGTTAAAGCATGGCGTGTCAAAGGCTGACATTCGCCGTTGGTTAGTAGACAAATGCGGAGAACCTTCAGGTAATCATTTGAGTGATATGCATGTACTAGGCTTTAGCAACTTGAGGCAAAGTCATGACTGGTTTATTCGCATCCCAGGTCACGCGTCTCTTACAGACTTGCTTAGTGAGGATACACTGATAGGGCATGGTTCTACGTCCTTAGTGTATGACGAAGATACCTCAATCCCACCTTCGCGTGGAGGTGCTTATTCTTAGCTTTTAGTAAAGATAGCAGAATAACTTATAGTGCAAGTTACCTCATATCATCGCATCTAATGTCGCAGGTCATGCTGAGGAACCTGAGCTGGAGCAGAGAAGTCAGCCTTCTGCGCCCTATGTTCCAATTCCGAGCTCCCATACCAAGAAGCCCGTCGCAGCTGCTAACCACGCGGGTGTGCCTCGTGAGGACATCATCGAGCTTTCCGACGATGCTGGAGCTGACACTGTATTGATGGATGAAGATGTCCATGCTAGTGCTGACGAGGTAAGGACAACTGCTGCTAATGCTTCCGCATCCGAGAGCGTCCTTCGACAAGCGACTACGGCTGTCTCTTCTCCTCCGACAATGACTGAGTCAGAGGCACCCATTCCTGCGTGGAGCTTTTGGGGCTCGCATGTTGGGAATGTAGTCGCAGCTGGCGCGGCCTACATTCTTCCTCCCGACTACGAGAGATTAGAGCTCGCAGCTGATAGGAGAGCTATGGAACGAGGACAGTCTTCAACCGCCCCTGCAGCGCGCATTCCTTCTCTTCATGAGATTCTGGAAGGAACTGGTAAGTAGAGCTCTACTGTTCGCGCGTCACATTATTCGCTTGCGAATTTTGACATCATAACTTATTTTTGACGTCTCTTCAGGTTTGAAGCAAACCGACGTAGACTGGGTGATTCGAATGCGTCTCAGATACCCTCGCTCGTTTGTGAGATCTCTGGAGATCGGGCCCTTTGACAGGAGGTTGTTCCTTACCGAAGCCATTTGGATTTTGGAGCAGCTATCTGCTGCTACGCCTGCGACCATTTCGGTCCAGAGTGCTGAACTGCTATGTGGCATGTGCCAAAACCTCGTGACCAAAGTCCAAGGCAGAATGGGCTTTAAATTTCTTAAGGACAGAGTCACGCTGATTCGCGCAGCCGTAACTTTGAAACTCGGTCACCAGAATCTCGCAGTCGAAATGCAGAAGGTGGAGCAGCAGAAGCAAAAGGTTGATGAAGCTCTGAAGCTGTATCATGAGATGAATGCCAGGTGCGAGCAACTGAAGCAGGAAGTGGCACAGGTGGAGAAGCTGAGCGAGCAGTTCGCGCCCCAAGACTCCTTAATCAAGAACTTGCTTTGATTCTTCGAATATTGCAAAAATAGTTCGAAAAATAGCTGAAACATTAATGTAATATCTTGATCATTAATGTAATGTTGCTAGGGTTTCTCCCCCTTCTTTTTTTTTAACAAGAACAATGAACTTCCCGTTTTGCCCTTTTTCCGGGATTTGATTGGACATTTCTGTGCATATCCAATTATGACATCAGCAATTGATTCTTTGCTTGATTTTCGCGCTAATTTCTCGGCAGATAAGCACGCTTCCGTTGGGAAGTCCATCCGAATCATGACTATCCGTCATTTATTAGGATACGCAACTGAATCGTCGTAGCCTTTAGTAGGGTAATTGATTGTTACCGCTTTTCAAGGCGTAAGTGATTGAACTTACCCTCTTTTTGAATTTTGCTGACTCATCTTAGGCAACCGAAGAGTCTGTACAGGGTCTATATAAACCCTGTCTTTGCTATTTGGGTTCTTCATCCCAAACATGTGCTTTGCCGTGAGTCCTTACGACTGCTGGCTTCAACGCTTGTTTTTCGTTGATTTATGGCAACTTCAAGCTTTGAATCCTGAGTTTGCGCTTTGTGCTATAGAAATAGTTTCCAAGATCCACTTTATGAGGCTTATTGCTCTTTATAACCATCATAAAGAAGATGCAGATAATATCTCATGTGTGTTCGAAGAAGTTTCTTCGTGTATTATGTGTGCATGTCATGTTTCCGGCCGCCTCGTGGCGAGGTGCAGCGCCGAAGTGACCGTGCTACCGTCTCGTAATGAACGGCGGAATTCTCCTCCAGCATCCCTGGTGGAGGATTTCTTGCCTCTTCGTTCTTGAACTCTGGGGGCTTGTCAATGCCCTTGTCTATCATGACAAGGAATCCATCACCAGAGGAATGACTGCTTCCCCTGTTTCGCAGGGTAGCATATGTCGGAACAGGAAGCTCCTCCGGCGCCTATCTTGATCAGACAGAGGCTTTTGTCATTCCTTGGGGTCTTGGGCGTGTCGCATCCCTGACCTCGCTGCTAGGGATGTAGCAAATGAAAAGTTGATCTCTTCGCGGCAGCATCCCTTTTGCTATAGATCTTTGGCCGCAGATCTGCTTGTTGAACTGCCGGTGTTAGGACCGGTGGGTTCCTCCTTTCCTTAGTCGGGAGTTCCCTAGTGTCTCTGCTGGCTTGCCAGCCACTTTTCGAATGTATTGTAAGCCCTGCTGGCTTGCCGGTGTTAGATTCGAGCTTTTCGTTTGTAAGCTGCTATCTAAACAGATAAATTGTAAGTCATTTGACTCGTAATGATAAATAGTTTTCTGTATTATCTGCTGTCTCTTTACAACAAATACAATTTCGCATGCGTTTAAGCACATTTCGCCTTGCATAATGCTATGTAATTGTTTCGTGTCCGCGATATATTGATTCGCGGGTGTTTTGCTAGATCGTTCGAGATCGTATCTTCGCAGCTGTGCCATCTCGGCGGATGGGCTTGTAGTTGGCCGTTGCAAACCATTCAAGATCATGTTCACAACATTGCTATCGTAACAGATAGTCTTTAGCAGATCAATTAAGATCATTAAGTGGTGCGAACTGCTATCACAAAAGATAGGCTTTATTAGCTAACTGCTTGAGATCGTTTCTCGCATAAATTGCTATCGCAACAGATAGACTTTTATAAGATCCGGTAAGATCGTTTTGCGCATGCGTTGCCATCGTAACAGAGAATTTGGTGATCACCTAAAATCACCTTGCATATAAGTTGCTATCGTAACAGATAGGCTTGAGAAGATCAGGTAAAATCGTTTCGTGTATAAGTCACTATCATAACAGATAGGCTTGAGATCGCACCTGCGTAGACCGCTATCTTAAGAGATAGGCTTAGATGATCAATTGTGATCGCATTTGCGTTTGGCTGTTATCGTAAGAGATAGGCTTTACAAGATCAATCAAGATCACATTTGAATTGGCTACTACCGTGAGAGATAGGCTTTAGATGATCAATTAAGACCACATTCGAATTAGCTGCTACCGTGAGAGATAGGCTTTAGATGATCAATTAAGACCGCATTTGCGTTTGGCTGCTATCATAAGAGATAGGCTTTACATGATCAATTAAGATCACATTTGAGTTGGCTGCTATCGTAAGAGATAGGCTTTACATGATCAATTAAGATCGCATTTGTGTTGGCTGCTATCGTAAGAGATAGGCTTTACATGATCAATTAAGATCGCATTTGTATTAGCTGCTATCGTTAGAGATAGGCTTGGATGATCAATTAAGATCACATTTGTATTGGCTGCTATCGTAAGAGATAGGCTTTACATGATCAATTAAGATCGCATTTGTGTTGGCTGCTATCGTAAGAGATAGGCTTAGATGATCAATTAAGATCACATTTGAGTTGGCTGCTATCGTAAGAGATAGGCTTTACATGATCAATTAAGATCGCATTTGTGTTGGCTGCTATCGTAAGAGATAGGCTTTACATGATCAATTAAGATCGCATTTGTATTAGCTGCTATCGTTAGAGATAGGCTTGGATGATCAATTAAGATCACATTTGTATTGGCTGCTATCGTAAGAGATAGGCTTTACATGATCAATTAAGATCGCATTTGTATTAGCTGCTATCGTTAGAGATAGGCTTAGAAGATCACTTAAGATCGTATTGCATTGGCTGCTATCGTTAGAGATAGGCTTGGATGATCACTTGAGATCGCATCGCATTGGTTGCTATCGTTAGAGATAGGCTTAGATGATCGATTAAGATCGCAGTTTGTATGAATTGCTATTGCAACGCATAGACCATTGTTAACAGTAATAACAAATTAAATAGAGCAACATAAAACAGCTAGAAATATGAATTTCTCCTTTGGGAGAATTCTTTTATTATAACACTCTCATATGGGAGAGATGGGATTACAATCCTCTCATATGGGAGAGGAGATTGTGTAAATCATAACCACATGAGACATTAAACACGTTATCATAAAACGTATGAAATGAGAGAAGTCAGGGATAATACTTCTTGATCCAGCGCATATTGATGGAACTGGGAGTTGAGGTTGTACCGTGCAACCTTCGTATGCTGCAGTAGCCACTATCGAAGACTTCTGTGACTTCGAAGGGTCCTTCCCAATTGGCTGCGAACTTTGGGTGAGTTGCCTCTCGCATGCAGTGGTCGGATGCGCGCAAGACCAGGTCTCCAACTGCGAAATCCCTTCGCTGGACTGTCTTGTTGTAGGCGCGAGCGACTCTTTCCTGGTATCGCTTGTTAATCCTTTTGGCTTGTTCTCGCTTTTCTTCCAGCAAGATTAAGTCATGATCGCGTTGATTTTCATAGAGTGCATGGAAGGCCAGCCTTGCCGAGTTAACTCTGACCTCCGCAGGTACCACAGCTTCGGCCCCATAACATAGCAGAAATGGCGAGGCCCCTGTGGGTGTCCTTGGAGAAGTTCTGTAGGCCCACAGAGCTATGCTTAGAGAATCGGACCACTTCTTGTGGTCGTCTGCGACCATTTTGCTCAATATTCTCAACAGCGTCTTGTTGGTCGCTTCGGCTTGTCCGTTTCCCTTTGGGTAGTAGGGGGTAGAACATATCTACCTAATGTTGTACTCCGCTAATTTCGCAGCTACCTGGCGATTAACAAAAGGAGTACCGTTATCTGAAAGAATGGTGTTTGGGATTCCGAACCTGCATATAATGCTTTCCTGAATGAAATTGACCACAGCTAGCGCATTTGCCGTCTTTAGTGGTATTGCTTCCACCCACTTGGTGAACAGCTCAGTTGCAGTGAGAATGAAATGGTTCCCATGCGACGTTGGTCGGATGGGACCGATGAAGTCCAGAGCCCATGTGTGAAATGGCCATGGCGTCCCTAATGCATGTAAGTCCACGGCGGGAGCGTGCACTAGGTTCCCTTTAAATTGGCATTCTTGGCAGCGTCGCACTTTGGTGCGGCAATCGACTTCCATGGTGGGCCAGAAGTATCCGATTGAGAGGAGCTGTCTGCATAATTTCGCACCTCCTTGATGCTCCACCTGATGAGAAAGGTCCATGACTTCTTGTGCTTCTCTGCCGTCTAGGCATCGCAGCAAGTTGCCCTCGTGACCTCTTCGCCAAAGCAGGTTTTCCTGTACCACGTATCGAGACGCTTTCCTTTTCAATTTGTCGGCCTCTTTTCTTGATTCGGGCATGGTGCCGTGGGTGAGGAAATCAAACAGTGGCTTCCTCCAGTCCGTGTCGTCATCGGTTAGGGCGATGAGTAGAGAGTCTTTGATTAGCGCGCAACTTTCGCACTTCCATTGTATCAGGGCTGCAGCTGTTGACATGCCTGGCCAATGAATGCCATATCTCTGAGCCTTTCTGTAGATTGACACCTCGCTTTCTCCACAAGCTTGTTGGTGAATCTTTTCTAACAGCTGTTGGCCCTCTTGCTCGGAGACGCACCGCATGAGTATTCCTCCAGGACCTTTGTAGTAAAGGGTGTTGTCGTGGATGCAGTATCCTTTTGTGAGTGCCCAGCTTTCGCTGCTGGTGCCTTTCGTAATGGCTTGCAGGATTGCTTTCCGCCAGTCTGCATCATCCATGTGTTCGTCGTCGCTCGCATCTTCTGTTAATGCTGACGATGTTCGCACCTCGATGGAAATCCTTGCAGGGCACTTGTCTATGCTGACCTTAGATCCCAGAGTTGCTAAGGCGTCTGCGTGCCTGTTGTCTGCTCGAGGCTTGTGCTTGTACTTCACATCGCAGAATTGTTGCATCAGTTTCTGTACTAGAGTACGATAAGACAGGAGGTTGATCTCCTTCAAACCATATTCGCCCGAGGCTTGCTTAACAATCAGCTTGGAATCTCCCATGACTGTTAAGTTGCTCAATTCCAAGGCCTTTGCCGCACGGAGCCCCACGATGAGAGCCTCGTATTCCGCTTCGTTGTTTGTGACTGCGAAGTTGAGCTTTGCGGACATCTGTATGACTTCCCCATCTGGTTTTGTCAAGACTATCCCAATGCCTCCGCCCTTCCTGGTTGACGAACCATCGAAGTGGAGGGTCCAATAAGGCACGTCGATTGCGTAGATTTCAGGGCCTTCGAGCTCTTCTTCAATCACAGGTTCGTGGCTGTTGTCGGGAAACTGTGCCAACAGATCCGCTACCGCCTGCGACTTGATCGCTCTTGGTTTTACGCATGTGATATCGTATTGAGAGATGGTCATATACCATTTCGCCAGTCTCCCACCCGGAGTAGTGTGAGTTAGCAAATATCTTATGGGGTCGCTCTTAGTGACCACCACTACTTTGTGTGATGCAAAATAGTGTCTCAACTTTTCTATCACAAAGAATAAAGCAAGGCAGTGACGTTCGATGTCTGTGTACCTTGATTCAGCAGGCTGCACAATGCGAGAGATATAGTAGATGGGTCTCTCTTGGCCTTCATACTCCTGGGCCAAGAGTGCTCCTATGGATCTCCTTGTTGATGTGAGATATAGCAGAAGCGGTGATCCCAGCTGGGGCGCGATCATTATTTTTGAGGACGTGAGCAGCTCTTTCAGCTTTTCGAATGCGGCTTCGTGGTCCGGAGCCCAGTTGTACGCGGCGTCCTTCTTGAGAAGAGTGCTGAAACAGCATGTGATTTCTGCAATTGCTGGGATGAATCTCCGCAGGTACGACAGTTTTCCCAAGAATGTTTTCAAGGTACTTTGGTTATGGGGTGGCGTCATGCTGGTGATGGCTGACACTTTCGCAGGGTCAGGCTCGATCCCTTGGCGATGGACCACGCATCCCAAGAACTTCCCCGAGGTCACGCCGAACGCGCATTTCATGGGGTTCATTTTCAATTGAAAGCTCCTGCATCTGTTGAACACCTTTCGCAGGTCTGTAAGGTGATCCGCTTCGTGCTTGGATTTAACCACCAGGTCGTCCACGTAGAATTCCACCTCTTTGTGCATCATGTCGTGGAACAGAGCCATCATGGCCCGCTGATAGGTTGCTCCCGCGTTCTTAAGACCGAACGGCATTACCGTGTAGTTGAATACCCCCACAGGAGTGATGAACGCAGTTTTTCGCGCGTCTTTGGGATCCATCTTGATTTGATTGTATCCGCTGAAACCGTCCATGAAACTGAACATGCGATGGCCTGCTGTTGAATCGATAAGCAAATCGATGTTGGGCAGTGGGAAGTCGTCCTTAGGGCAGAAGCGATTGAGATCCCGGAAGTCCACGCAGATGCGAAGCTGTCCGTTCTTCTTCACCACCGGCACGATGTTGGCCAGCCATGTGGGATGATGATTTGGCTCTATGAACTTGGCATCTAGGAGTTTGACAATCTCCTGCTTGATCTTCACGTTGAGTTCTGGCCTGAAACTTCTGGTGCTTTGCTTGACTGGTTTAGACCCTGGGATGACGTCCAAACGGTGCATGGTGATGCTTGTATCCAGACCTGGCATCTCATCATATTCCCATGCGAACACGTCCTTGTATTCAGTTAGGAGCTGCAGTAGTCCTTGTTCCTCTTCGCTTGTGAGGTCCGCGCTCAGGAAGACCGGCCTTTTCTTTTCCTCGTTCGGGCTGAGGAATATTTCCTTTAGCTCTTGCTTTTGCGGTCTTGGCCTGTCTTCCATCCATTCAGGCGCTTCTTTGAGTTTCTCGTCTGGAGTATCTCGTGTTGGCTCTTCCGTCAGCGCAACTTGCTCGATTTGATTGATTTGCCCAGGGACATCCCCATGCCCGTGTGAGGACATCCCCGCGCACCTTCATATGCGATAGCATTTCTTCCCATTGGCGTAGAAGCTCTCTATCTCCTTGCCCTCGGGGTCATGCTTTGCGATCCTCTTTAGAGTGTACACATTCTTTCTGTGATACGCGATACGTGGCGCCTCTTCGCGTGCAGCCGGCTTTTCCTTGGCATCTTCCCTTGTCACCATCACGCCCGCAGGTGACTGGTCCTTGATGTCCTCCCAGAGAGGTAAAGGAGTAGGGTTAAAAGGCCCGGATGTTTGCTCGTCCGCCATCTCGGTGAACCACACCGCCTCGCTGAGATGTGCTTCGTCCAAGTTGAACGGGTTAGTCGAAGCCGGTATCTCGACAATTCTGTCGTTCCAGATAGCTTTCATAACCTGGTGAGTCGTCGAAGGGACTGCGTCGAAGCGATGAATCCAGGCTCGACCTATGATCATGTGGTATGTGGTGTTCGCGTCTATGACATAGAACTTCGCCGACCATTTGATCTTGCCAATCTGGACGCCCAGGCGGATCCATCCGATCGTCATTCTAGAGTCGCTTCCGAATCCCACCAATGGAGATGGACGTTTGACTACCTTGTGCTCGGGGATCCCTGCTAGCTTCAGTGTGTGGAGGGGAACAACATTGACCGCTGCTCCTCCGTCAACGAATGCTCGCTTGAATTCGACGCCATTGATGATGGCGGTCACGTACAGAGGCCTCTGGTGACTCGCATCCGTCTTCTTGTCGCTGGCAGAAAAGGTCATGATCTTTTCTGTGGAACGAGACGCCCTGATGACTTTCCCGTTGGAGACCACGAGGTCCTCCTCATAGTCCTCCGCTATCCTTAAGATTGCTTTTGTCATATCGGTCCGGCACCTCTCGGAGAAATTCATCTCGTCGAAGAATTTGTTGAAGCCGTGCGACCCTTTCATGCGGTCGGCACGTTCATCCTCTGTGTCCATGCTATAATCTTCGTCTTGATGGACCTCAGCAATGATGGGTAGACCATCCTCTGCGACCTCCTCCAGGTCTACGATCGAGATCATGGCAACCTCTTTGCCTTTCGAGCCTGACTCTGTATGGGCAGGAAGTGGGTTGTTGCGCACGTCCTTCCTGTTGTCGCTGACGATTAGCTCGCCGTTCTTCATCTTCTGGTCGAATGCGAACCTGAGTTTCTTGCACTCGGCAGTGGGATGCATAATCTTGCCGTGGTACTCGCACCACTTAGGGTCTCTCACCATCTCCTTGGAGGGTGTTTTCTCGAGCGGTGGCAGGACGCCGTCCTTGCGCCACTGTTTGCAGAGGTCACTCGCCTCCTCTACCGAGCATGGCAGAGGCGGTACTTCGAAGTTCACCACCTTCGCTTGTTTCTGGGGCGACACTGTGTTGACTTCAGCTTCGCGTCCCCGCTTGTAGCTGAACCTTCCGATCTTGTAAGTGGTGCCGCTCGCAGGTCGCTCTGGAGCGTTCTTCTTTTTCTGTCTTTCGACTATGGGCTCGATGTTCTTCGTGCATTCGATTAGTTTAGAAAACGTTTGTGTTTGCAAATTGATGAGCATACCTTTGTATTCGTCTCGCATGCACTGTAGGCATATCTCCACGAGCCGGCTTTCGAGCATTGGATCTTTGCACTCCAAGGATTTCGCCCGGAATTTCTTGATGAAGGTGATCCCATCCTCCTCGCGCTTCTGATACATCCGTGAGAGATGGATCATTGTCACCTTTTCCTCCATTTGAAAGAACTTGGTATAGAACTTTTGGACCATGTCGTCCCAAGTCTTCACGGATCCGGCCTCCAATGTCCGGTACCATTTGTATGCTACATTCCCAAGAGATTTTGGGAATTCTCGCATCAACAGTTTGGGGTCGGCTCCGTACGGACCCATAACATCAATGAAACGCATGACATGCTCATGAGCGTTTCCATTGACGTCCTCGAACTTATCCCATTTGGGAGCCTTGTACCCCGCCGGGTTAGGCATGAGATAGATCTCTCGCGGAATAGGTGGATCATTGTCTAGCTTCGGGATAATGGTATCCGCGAATGACTGATGAGCCAGGATGGTGTCCACGCGCTTTTGCAAAGACGTCATGCACTCTGGAATGCTCCCCTCGGTAGTCGCCGGAGGGGTTGCCGTAGGCGGTGGCGACACATATGCCGCCGGAGGATTGGGAGTATACTGAGTACCCGCGTTTCCCCAGATCATCGTTGGGGGAGGCAAAGGGTACTGCAGAGTTGGGTTGGACGCCAAAGCCGAGGGCTGAGGAGCGTGAGCAGCAGGAGGCAGCATCTGTGCTGTTGATCCTTGAACCGAAGGCAGTTGCGCAGCCGACGGTGGAGTCTGCAGATGAGGGTTGGGAGGTGTGGCTGGCACTCCCAATCCTGGAGCAGTAGGGGTTCCTCCTCCTTGAGGGATAGCGGCAGCTGGTGGAGGATTCGGCGCGAGGGTGCCTAGAACAGCCAAGATTTGTTCTAGTTGCGCAGATTGGGATTTGAGAGCTTTCGCCTGACTCTGGACGGTGGCGTCCAAAGACTCTAACGTCGGTGCTTCGCCGGGAGTCGTCGGAGTACGGCGGGTCTCGTCTCCCGAAGGAGTTTCGGTGGAAGGCGATCGGTTGCTGACATCATCCTCCTGAGACATGGTTGCTTTTGCCGGTAAGATTCACGTCGGGTTCACCAAAATGTGCACAAGAGATTCCGGCGGGGAGACCTCCGTGTGCACCGTGTGTAGTGGATCAAGGATCGCACAGGAAGAATAGGGGTGTGTGTAGGGAGAGAGTAAGTCAGTAGCAATGTCTGAGAGAGAGACAGAGGTTTGGCAGAGCTTCCGCGTATGGCAGTGTGTTCCCCTTTGTATGGAAAGGTTGACGATATATATATACTGGAGAACGTGACCGTTGTAGTGTGGTTAATGCGCCCATTAATGGCGGCTTAATTAGCTTAACCATAACGGCACGTTCGTCCGAGTATATAGGAACCGTTAGAGCACGTGGTGCGCGAATACCGGAACCGTTACGAGGTTGACCGGATTTGACCGGATTGACCGGGTCTAGGGAGCTCGTGCCATAGATCTCTCAAAACAGTTACTAAAGGTCGCGTGCGGGCTTGGCTCGCACGCGACAGGGCTTACTCTAGCCTCCAAACCACTAAGTCCCTACAAGTCCCGTGCAGTGGTATGCGAGGGCTCTGTCTCGCAGCCCCCACATGGATCAGCTCGGCTGGTGATCCTGTGTGTATGGAGCACAATATGGTGTGCTGGATGGCCGCCATGTGGCCGAGATCTGTCATGCCAGAAAGCAGTATCTACAACGTGATCATCGAGGTCGCAGATCAGAGGCAAAAAGCAAGGTTTTGGCTCAAGTTAGAGGGTCTCTACATGAAGAAGAGTCTCACTAGCAAGTTGATGCTAAATAAGAGGCTCTTCACTTTGAGGATGCTTGAAGGTACATCTCTCAAGGACCATCTTGATCACTTGAACACAATTCTGTTATATTTGCGTAATATTGGCGAGAATGTGGGGGATGAGAATGTCGCACTCTTGTTATTGGTCTCGCTACCTCCATCATATGAGAACTTTGTTCAGTCATTCATTGTGAACAAGTATGACTTATCTCTACAGGAGGTCAGATCGGCGCTCCATGCTAGGGACACAATTTTTGTTTACAGTATGATTAGCTTTCACAACCTAAGCATCGTCAACCAGGAACACAATTTTTGTTTACAGTATGATAACTTTTTCAAAGAGACGGACAGAGAGAGCATAAAAGTTTCAAAATGGGTAGGGAAAATCATCACCTGATAAATTCTGCCTGAAGTGTAACATCACATAATTGAAGACAATGCAAAATCAGTACTTATCCATCAATTCGTTTGTAGAGGAAGCTAAAGTTTTCAAAACATCACGTTTTCTTTCAATAATGTTACCAGGCTTGACCTGCACCCAAAAGGAGAATAATTGAAATAGATTTTGTCATTATAGTTACAAAAGTAGAAGTAGAGAGAGAGGGGGGCGGTTACATCGGAGCCGCGAAATTTGGCGCCGCGGAGCTGAGTGGTAGGCCACGGAGAGGCGAAGACGCTTCTTCTGTGTGATTGGTCGGGAGACTGGATCGGAAGCTGTGATTGCTGGCAGGCAGTGGCGAGGCTTCTGGTAATCCAACGACAAGAGTTGGAGGAACTACAACAAATACTGCCTCCGTTGACTGCAAAATTTGTCGGTAGATAGCCTAAATTTGTCGGCAGATATTCTACCGACAAAAATTGGTTTGTCGATCCGTAGTCACAATAACTCCGTCGTTAGAGTGATAGCCGACAAGCGTTCTGTTTGTCGGCAGAAAGAGTAAGCAGCGACATAAATTTATGTCGGTAGTTCCGTTCTACTGACTATGTCCTTTTGTCGTATATTCATGTGTAGTTAGATATATGACATCCGGAATAGTCACTAGAAGAGAAGTTTGTCGGTACTTCATATTTCTTGTGACATTCGTGCTTGTCACCTTTATCCCGAATTAATAAAAAAAACACTTTTGAAGACCATCCAAACAGCCTGAAAGCCATACATAAACAAGATGCCATATATTGGCATTTTATATAAGAAAAAAGTTGGCTACATACTGTTTGCATTCAGCAACATGTCCTAACTTGGCATTTTCATATCAGAAATTCCAAAACTAGATAAAACTTAGCATCATATGTACCCTGTTCAAAAACCATAGAGGTAGAGACCGAGTGGATCCTTAATTCCATAGCATGAACTATCGTACTCCATTCACGAACACCTGGCCCAAAAATCTAACGTACTTCATTCACGAACCCCTGTAAATATTCATACATAAAGTCATTGTCTACTTGATTCCTAAAGACACAACTTAATTGATTACATAATTTAAATTCAGAAACTGATTTAAGCATTTAGACGAAATATCGAGAATATGTACCGTTGAGAAGAACGATCTCTGGACGACTTGAAGTGCTTTCCAAACAGCAAATTCAAACTGCGTAAGAACAAATACAAAATTTCAAATGATTAGGGAAGAATTTCACATATGGGAATCGACCCAAATATTCCAATATTTGGGTTTGATAGCTGAATTAAGTCGAAAGCAACAATCCTTTGCGATTTACTCACAGCAAACACTTTTAAAACTATGAAATGTAATGTCTCAGCAAACCCGGAGCATATCAAAGAGTCAACTAACAGATTTTTCTAAGAATGACTTTAGTCAACGTATATCCCAGCCAATTAATTACGGCTTTCCGAATAGAGATTAGAATCATGGTGGCAGATATCATACTTCTCAAAATTCAAAATATTAAGGATAGTATAAGCATACTGGTCACAATCCCACCTAAGGTATTATGGTATAGCAAACACAGAGGCAACAGAGCTATGTATAATTCCCATAAGAACACACTTTTTAGCAAATAACAAACCACAGTAACTAGCTTTACAAGGTAATATAACTGGCAGGGAATGTGGCCATGCTTGATGTCATGGTGACTGATAGGTATTGTCCACATTGAATTTGATTTTAATTTGACTTTAAATGTAAAAGATAGAAGGAAACCTCATATCTCTTACTCAATGTGAACAAAAAGAATGGAGGGGAGTGGAAAATATAAGAAACTATACTTATTTGGTGAATAGATCCGGGAAGGGGGGAGTAATTTAAAAGCCCAGCCACCTCAATGAAATGTATGGTATGTGAATGATTACTTGAATTTTGAAAAATCATATAAAAGACTATTTGTGGCAAGAATAATCCTCATGAATTCAATGTATCAATTTTTTAACGATTCTAAATCATTGAATCTCCAACATGGACTATGTACGTATCTCTTCAAGCAAGAAAGCACAACAAAACTTACAGTGAGGAAAAATAGGGTACGTTAAGTCTTAAATGATTTCAGGATCTCAAGAACAATCATTCTCAAGTATCTATCCAGAACATTTTGTTCCACTTCACATTGTCACTTGCTAGGTGCCTAACAAAAGATGACGAATATTTTACCAATCTATTTAAGATAATTTTATAGACAAGTGGACTAAAGTTCTAGTGGATTGAGCTCGTACCCTGGACATTCTCGAGGATTTGAAACACCCGTTGGGGTGTTCTTCATTTTCTACAAAAAAAGAAACACGTGTATGTCAGTTTTACAAAGGTGAAAACTTCTTAAACGAAGAAAAATAATACCTCCTAATTACCGGATTATTTGATCCACGAGCCTTCAAAATATTGTAAACATCTACATTCCCATATTATTTTGCATAGGCTCCTTGTCAGGACCATGAAATTTTGAGTAAGCCTGGTACTTGATAGCAAAGAGTTGTATAACTCTTGGTGTTACAGAATCATACAAGGAGATAAATAGTGTGTGATAGAGTCTGGGGGATAGCATAGAACTGCAGATAAAAGTTGAAGCGCTCTTTATTGACTTTCAACACTGGTTGTTCAATCACTGGACAAAGCACAAAGGGTATTTTTTGAGTATATGAGATTATAAAAGAGCAATGAGGGAAAGAACATCTTGCTTAAACCGTTGACTGCTTTGTTTCTTAAGATGTAATACATTCGTTGTAGTCTATACGCAACACCAGACAGTACTTATTCAGTTTTCAGAAAAAACTCACAAGTTACTCAAGTTCTTAAATTCTATTGAAATCATTCAGAGATAATAATTCTAAGTGATACCACAAACACTGAACAAAACAATCAAAACTGAAAAATCCACCCAACATTAGAAAAATGGTCCAATCTATTGCCATTGCTATATGAATAACAAGAAGACGGGTCGAGACCTATGACAGGTGAGCATCAATGGTGCAGCAAGAATTTGACATGTGATCATCTATGGTGGTGTCAGAGTCTACAATTTCTTGACATTTGTACAAGCATCAATATGAAAAATCAAGTGCACAAAATAAGTTTTGTATTACATAAGTGCATTATTTTCATTTGATGCTCTATTCCTTACACAATGCATATTAATCTAGTAGTTTCAATTGACAACGTGTCGTTGAGAGTCACCATATAACTGTAGGCCTACAAATAAGATGAAGGCATCACTTTCCACATGTCTATATAAATGGGTCTAAGACAATTTCCGACAAGGTAGTGATCTGAGAAAAAAGAGACAGAATCAAGATTCTCGACTTAAAACAGCACCAACTAGGACCCAATTTCACAGTAAGAAGTATGTATTCATAAGTAAATTTATCAATTCCAGACACAAAATACCGTATCCAAAACATATAAACATGCTTCAATCAACACTAGACAAGTCATAAAGGATACGGAGGTTGATATAGAAGTAGCCAAGAAGTTTGAAACGATATTGTAATGGAGAAAGAAATTGACATGTTCGATCTTTAACAGCTAGACGAGGAGCTCGAAATCTGAATTTCAATACTCTTCGAATTACACAGGATGAAATTAACCTGTACAACCATTAGGGAAAAATATAGAGGGATTACAGAACAAACGATTTTAGGAATTAGAACACATTAGGGAAAAATATCATTAATTGAATCAGAACTGCCAGAAGAAACATAAGACTTCTTAAAAATGCATACCAAGTATACCGATTGAGATATTAGGGTTTCAAACCTGATTATTGAGGCAAAGTGGAGGTTGGATCTTCAAACATCGAGCTTCGGTGAACACCGCGGAGGCACTGCCGTTGGGTTTGTCGGCAGCTGAGCTTTTCCAAGGCAACCTGGCTTTGCAGCCAGTGAATCATGATTGAAGAAAAAGATTTTCGGGCCGAATGGGTACTAAGGCGTTTCCAGAATTTGAACGCCCCCAAATCCCTACAACTTTCGTGTAACCAGTCGGTCCCAAATAAAGATTATTGATGCAAGTTCCATCCTGAAAGTTGAGAAATCGATTGAGGGATATGGATCTTGCGAGGGTGATTTCAAAGCGATGTTCTAAGAGGAAGCGTTTTCTTTAGAGTAGTTCATCGATTGAGGGATATGGATCTTGCGAGGGTGATTTGAAAGCGATGTTCGAAGAGGAAGGGTTTTCTTTAGAGTAGTTCTGTAGCGGGTGTGAAGGTTTGGTAAAGTAGTGTTTTGGTAAAGTAGTGTTTGTGCTCTAATTTTTCTGAATTTTGAGTTTCCCACCCGAAACTTTTTAGCTTCTTTCCAAAATTTTGGGTAGTGCGGGAATCTTCTAATATTACCCACCAAATATACTTCAAAAATTGACAATTATGTAAGTCACTAAAATATAGTGATTGTCACCTTATTTAATGGTTCGACACGGAAAATGAAATGCATAGTATTGCTTGACTATTTTTTTATCTAAAATAAAAAATACTCACAATGTCGACAAACAATGACACATACATCAACAAACACAAATATTGTAGATAAATCATATAACTAGCTACACAAAACTGCTTGTCGACAAAAAAATTGTCAATAAATGTCATAATTGTTGTAGTGAGGACGAAGAAGCAGCAAGGTGGTGGTGGAGAATTCGGTAGTGTTGCTGCTGTTTCCCCATCATGACTCGCATAATTCCCTCCCTTCTCTTCTCTTCTCACTCGGTATCGGTATCGATCACTCCACTTTCAACTTGCCCACATAAACCTCGCTCGGCTAATGTTCTTGAAACTTCAAAATCCACCCTTGCAATACACTGTTTAACCAAAAGTTTATCCCTACGAACTTAGAAAAACAAAATCAAGGACAATAGTGGAAATAAAATGTCTTTAGAAAAAACATGTAGTTCCAAAAATGCACTGTCTTTGCATGACGAAGAGAGTAATAATGATTGTAACGTCTACTGAGCCAATGGGCCGGGCCAGGGCTTGGAACCTTTTTTAGGAAAGGAATTGGAGCTAGAAATTTGATAACAATAAAGTGGCCGTCCATAACTGAGATAATAGAGAGGGAAAGTGAGCAGAGAAGGACGTCAGCAGCCTCCTCGTCTTTCTCAGTTGGTCTCAACATGGCTAGGGGAGACATTTTGCCGGGCAATCGAATTGAAGATATCCGTTCTCTTTGTTTGCTCTCAGAGTTTGAGCTTGACATATTGATTAGCTTAAAGAAACGGGTCTATCAACGGGCAAAATTTGTTGATTACGAGGCTTTAGCAGAGAAATTTGATCTATAAACGTTTCTTTCATTTTGATGGAGTGTCTGAAAGAACAACTCAAAGATGCATCAGTTGTTCCACGCTTAGTTCTTCTGGTTTTTTAGATATGTCCAACTTACTAAATTGTAGCCTAAACGACACTTCTGGCTCTATGAATGTCAAATAATGAGAAATATGTTGGCTCCCCGAAGAAAGAAATTAGAAGATATATTGAGTTAGACATTGTTACATTTTGAATCATTTTTTTGCGGAGAACACACACTGTTATATTTTGAATTTGAAAGACATTAAAACATCAGTAAACTTGTAGCAGGAAAAATAAATTAAGGTTTGAATCTCGCCAAGAGGATTGGATTTTTGGACATGCACTTAACAGTTTCTCTCTCTTCTTTTTTTTTCTTATTCAATTCTTTATCCAATCTTCTTAGCAATTATAACTGCTTTTCCAGCGATTAACAACAATTTTATATTGATTTTTTGGGTTTAAGTTTCGTCTTGTCTTGTCGAAAATAAATTCTTATTCTAACCTCGATTCACTAACTAATCATTTGTTCTTTCGAAGAAATGTCGACTAAACATGCTAATCAACGTGATGTTGAGTTACAAAGTGATGTATTATCATAACTGATTCACAACCTTCAACTCATAGAAAAGGAAAAGGATGGGCCATCCATTAACCCGGGGTCTTTGGCAGAAGAATGGAAAACCTGAAAGAAAAGCTTATTTGGAAATTAATGCCATTCAAGATAATTAACTTGAAGGCGCGACGAGATTCATAAGATAATTTCCAAGTGGAATGACACCTATCCGTTTATATATGACAAGAAAGAAAACATTGACCCCTTTATTAGGGATGGCAATGTTGTTCGATCCGATCCGAAATCCGAGTGATTCGATCTGAATGGATCAAGTCCGAATCCGATCCATTTTAAAATGGATCGGATATGGATATTAAATATCAAAGTCCGATCCGTATCCAGATTCGATTCGAATACATTAGGATATCCGACCCGACAGGATCCGAACACACATAGTTTTACGAAAATGCCCTTAGAGTTATAAAAAATATATGTTTTTACCTACATATATATAAACACATTACATAAATCACTAGACATTGTATTTTCAGGCCTGAAGAAAATATTCTACTATGGTTATTGACAATTTTATTGTTGTTTTGATTGAATTTGTAGACAATTTTAGACATTATTGGTGCCTTTAACCTTTGAATGGCTTGCTTATTGTAGATAGTGCTTTCTGAGCTGACAGATCTTGGCCACGTGGCAACCATCTAGCACACTATATTGTGCTCCACACACACTGGATCACCAGCCGCGCTGATCCATGTGGGGGCTGCGAGACAGGGCCCTCGCATACCACTGCACGGGACTTGTAGGGACTTAGTGGTCTGGAGGCTAGAGTAAGTCCTGCCGCGTGTGAGCCAAGCCCGCACGCGACCTTTAGTAACTGCTTTTGAGAGATTTATGGCACGAGCTCCATAAACCCGGTCAATTCGGTCAAACCCGGTCAACCCCATAACGGTTCCGGTATTCGCGCATAACGTGCTGTAACGGTCCCTATATAAGCGGACGAACGTGCCGTTGTGGTTAAGCTAATTAAGCCGCCATTGATGGCCGCATTAACCACATTGCAACGGTCACATTCTCCGTTATATATAGGACGTTAACCTTTCCATACAAAGGAGAACACACCAGCCATACGCGTAAGCTCTGTCAAACCCCTGTCTCTCTCTCAGACATTGCTACTGCCTTACTCTCTCCCTACACACAACCCAACTCTTCCTGTGCTATTTCCGATCCCCTATTTACGGTGTACACAGAGTACTCCACGCCGGAATCTCTTGTGCACATTTTGGTGAACCCGACGTGAACCTACCATCTTAAGCAACCATGTCTCAGGAGGATGATGTCAGCAACAGATCGCCTTCCACGGAGGCCGCCTCAGGAGAGGAGATTCGCCGTACTCCTACAGCCCTCGGTGAAGCTCCGATGCTAGAATCCTTGGACGCCACCATCCAAAGTCAGGCGAAGGCTCTCAAAGCTCAATCTGCGCAGCTAGAACGGATCATGGCTGTCTTGGGGACTCTTGCTCCAAACCCCGCACCTGCCACCGCCGTCTCTCAGGGAGGAGGAATATCCACCGCTCAAGGACTGGGAGTGTCAGCCACACCACCCAACCCTAATCTGCAAACTCCATCGGCGACTACGCAACTACCCTCAATTCAAGGGTCAACAGCTCAAATGTTGCCTCTCACCGCTCACGCCCCTCAGCCCCCGGCTTTAGTACCTAATCCGGCCTCACAGTATCCCTTGCCTCCTCCAACGGCAATCTGGGGTAACGTGAATTCGCAATACATCCCTAGCCCTCCTGCGGCGTATGTGTCGCCACCACCTGCGACAAATCCTTCCCCCGCTGCCGAGGGAAGTACTCCGGAGTGTTTGACATCACTCCTACGACGCATAGACACCATTCTGGCTCATCAATCATTCGCGGATACTATCATCCCGAAGCTCGACAACGATCCACCTATCCCACGAGAGATCTATCTCATGCCTAACCCTCCTGGGTACAAGGCTCCTAAATGGGATAAGTTCGAGGATGTCAATGGGAATGCCCATGAGCATGTCATGCGTTTCATTGACGTGATGGGGCCGTTTGGAGCCGATCCCAAACTGCTGATGCGCGAGTTCCCGAAATCCTTGGGAAACGTAGCATACAAGTGGTACAGGACGTTGGAAGCCGGGTCCGTGAAGTCTTGGGACGACATGGTCCAGAAGTTCTACACCAAATTCTTCCAGATGGAGGAAAAGGTAACGATGATTCATCTCTCGCGGATGTATCAAAAACGCGAGGAGGACGGAATAACTTTCATCAAGAAGTTCAGGGCCAAGTACTTGGAATGCAAAGACGTCATACTCGAAAGCAGACTCGTGGAGATATGCTTGCAGTGCATGCGAGACGAGTACAAAGGTATGCTTATTAACTTGCAAACGCCTACGTTTTCAAAACTAATCGAATGCACGAAGAACATCGAGCCTATAGTGGAGAGGCAGAAGAAGAGAAACGCCCCTGAGCGACCCTCGGGTGGTACTACCTTCAAGATCGGGAGATTCAGCTATAAGAGGGGGCGCGAGGCTGAAGTGAATGTAGTCTCACCCCAAAAGCAGGCAAAGATTGTGAAATTTGATGCACCACCTCTGCCATGTTCGGTGGAAGAGGCAAGCGACTTGTGCAGGCAATGGCGTAAGGATGGCGTCCTACCGCCGCTTGAGAGGGCACCCTCCAAGGAGATGGTGAGGGACCCGAAGTGGTGTGAATACCATGGCAAGGTCATGCATCACACGGCGGACTGCAAGAAGCTCAGAATTGTGTTTAGCCAAAAGATGAAGAATGGCGAACTGATTGTTAGCGACCAAGGGCAGGATGTGCGCAACAATCCACTCCCTGCCCATGCGGAACAGGAATCGAAAGGCAAAGAGGTCGCTATGATCTCGATTGTGGATCTGGAAGAGGTCGCAGAGGATGGTCTAACCATCCTCTGCGAACTGATTGTGGATCTGGAAGAGGTCGCAGAGGATGGTCTACCCGACCTCTTCCAGGAGGATGGTCGCAGAGGTCGCAGAGAATTATGTTTAGCCAAAAGATGAAGAATGGCGAAGTGACTGTTAGCGACCAAGGGCAGGATGTGCGCAACAATCCACTCCCTGCCCATGCGGAACATGAATCGAAAGGCAAAGAGGTCGCTATGATCTCGATTGTGGATCTGGAAGAGGTCGCAGAGGATGGTCTACCCATTATTGCCGAAGTCCAAGACGATGAGGACTACAGCATAGACACGGAGGACGAGCGTGCCGATCGGATGAAGGGGTCGCATGGCTTCAGCAGGTTCTTCGACGAGATGAACTTCTCCGAAAAATGTCGGACGGAAATGACAAAAGCAATCTTAAGGATAGCAGAAGATTACGAGGAGGATCTCGTAGTCTCCAACGGGAAAGTTGTTAGGGCGTCTCGCCCTACAGAGAAGGTCATCACCTTTTCCGCAAGCGACAAGAGGACAGACGCGAGCCACTAGAGGCCTCTGTATGTGACGGCCATCATCAATGGCGTTGAGTTTAAGAGAGCGTTCGTTGACGGAGGAGCAGCAGTCAACGTTGTTTCGCTCCATACCTTGAAACTAGCGGGAATTCCAGAACACAAGATTTTCAGGCGTCCATCTCCGCTGATGGGATTTGGAAGCGACTCCAGAATGACGATAGGATGGACCCGCCTAGGAATTCAGATCGGCAAGATCAAGTGCTCAGCGAAATTATATGTGATAGATGCGAACACTACGTATCACATTATCATAGGACGAGCCTGGATTCATCGCTTTGATGCTGTCCCTTCAACAGCTCACCAAGTGATGAAGGATAGTCGAGATACCGGCTTCCATAAATCCATTCAACATGGATGAGGCGCATCTCAGCGAGGCGGTGTGGTTCACTGAGATGTCAGATGAGCAAACACCGGGACCATTCAATCCCACTCCTTTACCCCTATGGGAAGATATCAAAGATCAGTCACCTGCGGGAGTGATGGTGACAAGGGAGGATGCCAAGGAAAAGCCTCCCACGCGAGAAGAAGCGTCGCGGTTTGCCTACCAGCGAAAGAACGTGTACACTCTGAAAAGAATAGCAAAGCATGACCCTGAAGGCAAGGAGATAGAGAGTTTCTACGCCAATGGGAAGAAATGCTATCGCATATGAAGGTGCGCGGGGGTGTCCTCACACGGGCATGGGGATATCCCCGAGCAAATCAACCAAATCGAGCAGGTTGCAGAGACAGAAAGACCAACGCAGAGCACTCCAGAAGAGAAGCTCAAAGAAGCACCGGAATGCATGGAAGACAAACCCAGACCACAAAAGTAGGAGCTGAAGGAGGTATTCCTAAGCCCAAGCGAAGAAAAGAAAAGACCGGTCTTTCTAAGTGCGGACCTCACGAGCGAAGAGGAGGAAAGATTTCTACAACTCTTGACCGAATACAAGGATGTATTCGCATGGGAGTACGACGAAATGCCGGGCCTCGACACGAGCATCACCACGCACCGATTGGATGTGATACCGGGATCCAAGCCTGTAAAATAGAGCACAAGAAGCTTTAGGCCCGAGCTCAACATGAAGATAAAGCAGGAGATTATCAAACTCTTGGATGCTAAATTCATAGAGCCAAATCATCATCCCACGTGGCTAGCCAACATTGTGCCTGTGGTAAAGAAGAATGGGCAGCTTCGCATCTGTGTGGATTTTCGGGATCTCAATCGTTTCTGCCCCAAGGACGATTTTCCGCTCCCCAACATCGATTTGCTTATCGATTTGACAGCGGGTCATCGCATGTTCAGTTTCATGGACGGCTTCAGCGGGTACAATCAGATCAAGATGGACCCTGAAGATGCACGGAAAACTGCATTCATCACCCCAGTGGGAGTATTCAACTACACGGTGATGCCCTTTGGTCTCAAAAACGCAGGTGCAACCTACCAGCGGGCCATGATGGCCCTGTTCCATGACATGATGCACAAGGAAGTGGAATTCTATGTAGATGACTTGGTTGTCAAATCCAAGCAAGAGGCAGATCATCTGGCGGATTTACGGAAGGTGTTCAATAGATGCATACGCTTTCAATTGAAGATGAACCCTATGAAATGCGCATTTGGGGTAACGTCAGGGAAATTCTTGGGATGTGTGGTACATCGTCAAGGAATCGAGCCTGACCCTGCGAAAGTTTCAGCCATCACTAGCATGACTCCGCCACATGACCAGAGTGCCTTGAAGACATTCTTGGGGAAGCTATCGTATCTTCGAAGATTCATCCCAGCGATTGCCGAGATTACTTTCTGTTTCAGTAATCTCCTCAGGAAAGATGATGCATACAACTGGACTCCGGAGCACGAAGCTGCGTTCGGGAGACTAAAAGAGCTGCTGATGTCTTTAAAAGTGATGATCGCACCTCAGCTAGGATCACGGCTTTTGCTGTATCTAACGTCAACAAGGAAGTCTATAGGAGCTCTTCTGGCCCAGGAGTACGAGGGACAAGAAAGACCCATCTACTATATCTCTCGCATTGTGCAGCCCGCAGAATCAAGGTACACAGACATCAAACGTCATTGCCTTGCTTTATTCTTCGTAATAGAAAAGTTGAGACACTATTTTGCTTCACACAAAGTAGTGGTGGTCACAAAAAATGATCCCATACGATATCTGCTAACTCACACTACTCCTGGAGGAAGATTGGCAAAATGGTATATGACCATTTCCCAATTTGACATCACATGCGCTCGACCGCGGGCAATTAAGTCGCAGGCGGTAGCGGATTTGTTGGCGCAGTTCCCCGATAACAATCACGAGCCTGTGATCGAAGAAGAATTGGAGGGACCTGAAATTTACGCAGTTGAGTTGCCTTACTGAACGCTTCATTTTGACGGTTCGTCCACAAGGAAAGGCGGAGGCATTGGAATAGTCTTGACCAAACCAGATGGGGAAGTCATACAGATGTCCGCGAAACTTGACTTAGCAGCAACCAACAATGAAGCAGAGTACAAAGCTCTCATCGCAGGGCTCCGCGCAGCAAGGGCCTTGGAAGTAAGCAACTTGACGGTTATGGGGGATTCCAAGCTGATCGTCAAACAAGCCTCGGGCGAGTATGGTTTAAAGGAAATAAACTTATTGCCCTACAGGACCCTAGTGCAAAGATTGGTGCAACAATTCTGCGATGTTAGATACGAACACAAACCCCGAGC
>JALGPY010000005.1:120936156-120948656 GCA_023055425.1 Linanthus parryae | reverse complement strand
TTGCCAAATTTCATAGTCGTAGTATGCTGCAATAGCAAGTAAGATTCGAATGGATTTATTCATGGCGACCGGTGAAAAGGTCTCATCATAGTCAATACCATGAATTTGTCTATAACCTTTGGCCACCAATCGGCCCTTATAGGCAACTACTTTGCCATCCATGTCGGTCTTCTTCTTGAAGACCCACTTGCACCCTATGGGTTGAGCCCCTTCGGGTGGTTCCACCAAAGTCCATACTTTGTTGGTGTACATGGAATCCATTTCGGATCTCATGGATTCTAGCCACTTCTTAGAGTCTGGGCCACTCATGGCTTCTCCATAGTTTGCAGGCTCATCTTCCATGAGTGGTACGTCATCGGGCTCAGTCACGAGAAGTCCATACCTCTCTGGCTCATGACGCACTCTTCCTGATCTACGGAGTTCCTGTGTTACCTGAACAGGTTCTTCCACAACTTCTTGTGGTCCCTGTTCATGTTCCATTATTGGTTCAGTGGTTTGTGGTTCATGAATTTCTTCAAGTTCTACAACCCTCCCACTTGCTTCTTTAGAGACTAATTCTCTTTCTAGAAATACGCCGGTCCGAGCAACGAACACTTTGTTCTCGGTAGGGTTATAAAAGTAATATCCTTTAGTCTCTTTAGGATATCCCACAAACTTACACTTATCCGCTTTAGGCCCGAGCTTGTCTGTTTGTAAACGCTTTACATAGACGTCGCAGCCCCAAATCTTCATAAACGACACTATGGGACGCTTCCCAGTCCATATCTCATATGGCGTCTTCATGACTGATTTGGATGGAACACGGTTAATGGTAAAAGCTGCCGTCATTAGAGCATGTCCCCAAAAGGATATCGGAAGATCTGTTTGAGACATCATAGATCGCACCATATCTAATAGAGTGCGATTCCTCCTCTCAGATACACCATTCCATTGTGGTGTTCCGGGTGGAGTGAGCTGGGATACTATCCCACACTCTCTAAGATACTCATCAAACTCTTGGCTTAAGTATTCTCCTCCACGATCCGATCGTAGAGCTTTAATACTCTTGCCAAGTTGCTTCTCTACTTCATTCTTGAATTCCTTTAACAATTCAAATGATTCTGATTTGGCCTTCATAAGGTATACAAATCCATATCTACTGAAATCATCAGTAAATGTGATGAAGTAGGTGTAACCACCTTTGGCAGGCGTGGGGAATGGTTCGCATACATCAGTATGTATGAGTGCCAATAACTCACTAGTCCGCTCGCCTTTCTTATTGAAAGGTGACTTTGTCATTTTTCCTAATAAACAAGATTCACATGTCTCATATGATTCCAAATCAAATGAGTCTAGAAGTCCATCCTTATGGAGTCTAGATATGCGTTTCTCATTTATATGGCCTAAAAAACAGTGCCATAGATATGTAGGATTTAAATCATTAGTTTTAATCATTTTAGAATTTATGTTATAGATTGGATTATTTAGATCAAGGATATACAATCCATTAGACAAATGCGCACTACAATAGTGCATACTATCAAAATAAATGGAGCAACACTTGTTCTTTATTGAAATAGAAAAACCTTTCTCGTCCAAACAAGAAACGGAAATAATGTTTATGCTCATAGCAGACACATAAAAGCAATTGTCTAATTCTAAAATAAGTCCAGAAGGCAAAGATAGCTCATAAACGCCTAGAGCTAATGCAGCAACCTTTGCTCCATTCCCGACGCGCAAGTCTATCTCCCCTTTTCGTAATCTTCTACTTCTTTTCAAATCCTGCACATTACGACAAATGTGAGAACCACATCCGGTATCCAATACCCAGGATGATGAAATAGAGAGATTGACGTCTATAACATAAATACCTGGTGGTGGTGGAATCACTATTCCAAGCTTCTTATCCTCCAGATATTTAGGGCAGTTCCTCTTCCAGTGACCCGGCTGGCTGCAGTAGTGACATTCACCTTTAGCCACGCCTCCACTAGGCTTTAGGGCTTCCTTGGATTTCGCAACTTTCTTGCGTTTTCCTTTTGAAGTAGATGCAACTGACTTGCCCTTCTTCTTGTGTACCATCATTATGGCTTTGCCCTTGCCTTTATTGATGCTCTGCTCAGCTGTCTTTAGCATGTTCAATAGGTCTGGAAAAGACTTGTTGATCTCATTCATATTATAGTTCATAATGAACTGATTATAACTGTCAGGCAACGATTGCAAGACGAGATCAGTCGCCAAGTCCTGCCCGAGTGGGAACCCCAGTCTCTCAAGGTTCTCTATGTACCCGATCATTCGGAGTACATGAGGGCCTACTGGATTTCCCTCTGCAAGACTGCTTTTGAACAATGCTTTAGACACCTCATAGCGCTCATGCCTTGCCTGTTCCTGAAACAATTGTTTCAAGTGTCTGATCATATCATAGGCTTCCATGTTCTCGTGTTGCTTCTGAAGCTCACCAGTCATGGTGCAAAGCATGAGGCAAGTCACGTCATTAGAATCATCAATATGTTTCTGACGTGCCCTTACTTCCGCTAGTAGAGACTCATCTTGTGGTGGGTCTGGAATCTGAGTGTCCAAGACGTACAGCTTCTTTTCTTGCTTGAGGAAAATCCTCAGGTTTCTGTACCAGTCAAGGAAATTTGTTCCAGACAATTTATCCTTCTCAAGGACAGATCGTAGGGATGAACTCGATGCATTGTTGTTTGCCATTTGGAATTCTACGAAACGAGAAATATGCAATTTAGTATTTTTGAACAATTTGACTATATTTAACAATGGCTAGATCATTAAATATAGCTCCCACTATTTTCTTCGGATTAATAGCCCTCACTATTAAAGCGGAAAATATCTTTATACTTTCTAGTGGGTCCAAGATCCCTTTTCACTTCTTCTTGAGCTTGCTTTGGCAAGTCACTCAAGAATTGGTTATTTAGGTAGGAACCATTCCAATTGCATCCCATGCAACTCTTGGTCCAATTAGGTGAATAAATTCCTTTTATTCTTTATCCAATGGATAACTCCTAATTGTCATGCCTCTAAGCTCATCAATCTAATTGACTCTTGCCTAGTTGCGTCCAACCTCTTGCTTTCAACATACACGCATTACTAGCTTGCGTCGTCCGCAACACATCATGAAAAATTAAAATCGCCTTGCTTTGGCAAGCCCGAATTTTAATAGGCCATGATCATGAAGGGTGTTTTGGCAAGAGAAGGCAAAACGCAATATTTATTTGAGGGATTTCTTTTAAGTTGTTTGGTTGATCTTATCAACATGGTCTACTTATTTGGATTGGGCCATCCACAATAAAAGACCAACATTGTTTATTATTATCTTGTTATCGTTTTGCTAGTAACGTCATACACACAAAATAAATAACAAGGCATGAATAATAAACATCCACAAAACAAAAAAACGTGGCATGGATATGGCCCCTAGACTAATGATATTATCAAGCCAATGATAATATCTAATTGCCCTAAAGTGCCGAGCTCATCTCCATGTGCTCCACCATAGCTGCGCGCCTAGGGATGTCTTTTGGCTCCTTTGGTTCTCCGGTCTTTTTCTCCACGTTCTTGGCTATCATCTAAATTTTTCTAATTCTAGCCTAACATCTAGAATAAATAAATAACAAAAGCCTCACATGTTGAGGAGAAAAAGAACGACTCGCAGGCCGTAAAACTTAATTAATTATTACATTAATTTGATCAGCTCGCAGGCCGTAAACCAAACCACAAAACAATAAACATCCACAATCCTAGGCCATATCCATCCACCATACAAAAAGCACATAATACAGTTAAAACCAATTTTTTTTTTGAGAAACAAAGCCTTTTGTATTAAATATTAATGCCAGAATCTGGCTTTGGGAATACACTTTTATCTAGATATTTCTGGAGCCAACTAGGCCACTGATCAGTCCATACGTGCTCGCTTCCTTCGACCGACGCGTGTCTTGCCAGCTGGTGCGCAACTGTGTTGTGTTCTCTTCCCCAAAAGTCAATTTCGATCTCTGTGAAATTTGCGATAAGGAGTAAAGTATCATCAATGAGTCTCTTCATTTCACCGTCCTCTCTCCTTCTTTTCCCCTCTCTTGCTTCCTTCAGGTCAGAAACAACCTGCAATGAATCGCCTACCAATCGGATTTTCTTGTGACTCCATTTGAGGCTTGATCTTAAAGCTTGAAAGCAGGCAAAGGCTTCTGACAACCGAGCACTCTCACACCTCGGTGACCTCGACGCACCCGCCATTAAACACTCCCCTGAGCTCGATCGGAGGACATACCCTGCTGTTGCTTTGCCAGATCTGCTATCCCAGCTGCCATCAAATTGAAGGATCAGGGCGTTGTCCACTTCCTTCTTCTGCATTTGCCACTGGCCATCTAAGATAAGTTTCTCTCCTTTTCGGATCTGCTGATCTTGGAGTTTTCTTTGAATCAGTTGAACAAAATACTCTGCGTTGACTGTTGTGCTCTTGAACTTCCTCGCATTCCTTCCCTGCCATAGTGCCCACATAGTGATGCAGTATTTGATTAGTTCCTCTTCTTTCAGTCGCAAGATATCACCTTGTATTCTTTCTGAGATTCTTGCGTTTGAAACTGTTAGCAGGTTTCTCCCCTCTATTGATTTCCAGACTGATACTGCTGGAGGACACATAAAGAGGAGGTGCTCCGCTGATTCTGGGCAATTCTCACAGAAGGTACACTTATCTTCAACTTTAATTCCTCGTCTCCTTAAGTTTTCGGTTGTGGGGAGGATGTTTTTTGCTGCCCTCCATATCAGATGGCTGATCTTCCTCTCAATTTTTAGCTTCCAAAGCTTTGAGAAAGGGCTTTTAATTGGATCTGAGTGCTCCCCCACATTCTCCTGATTAGACTTTTCTCTCATCCCCAGGGAGTACCCAGATTTCACAGAGTAAATGCCGTTATCAGTGTAATGCCACCTGATTGAGTCAGCTGTATGTTGTTGGGGCAAGGTGATTTTTCCTATCTCCTGACAGTCGACATCGAACAGGTATTCCTTCAGCTTCTGTGTATTCCAGCAGCGCTCTTCATGGTTTATGAATTCTTCCACTTTCATGGAATTAATCATACTGTTCTTTGTGATTAACTTGAAGGTTGGTTCTCAGTGTAGCCACGAAGCATTCATCATCACACTTCTCCCATCCCCAACTTGCCATCGGACCCCTCTTGCCAGCAGCTTCCTTCCAAACATAATGCTACGCCAAGCATAACTCGGTGAGCTTCCTTCTTTTGCATTCCAAAATTCAGTGTTCGCAAAGTACTTAGATTTAAGCACTCTGCTCATTAATGACTGGGGCTTATCAATGATTCGCCATGCTTGTTTTGCAAGCATAGCCTGATTAAAGATTCTGAAATCCCTCATCGCCAGACCACCTTGTTCCTTAGTGTTCTGCATTTGATTCCATGCCAGCCAGTTTATACCTCGCTCCTTCTTAGAGTTTCTCCACCAGAACTGTTTGATTTTGCTCTCAATTTTGTTGCATACACCTTCAGGGAGCTTAAAACATGACATAGCGTAACACGGGATTGCATTTGCCACAGCTTTAATTAGGACCTCTTTACCACCGACTGAAAGTGATTTTTCTTTCCACCCTTTAAGTTTGCTATCGATTCTATCAAGTATGTAGGAGAAAGTAGTGAGCTTTTGTTTACCGATTGTAGTTGGTAATCCGAGGTACTTTTCGTGCTTGTCCGTTTCAGGTATCCCGCAGAGCTGTTTGATTTCCTCTTTAACTGCATCCGAGACATTTGGGGAGACTACCAGCGCTGACTTTTCGAAGTTTATAAGTTGCCCGGAGGCTCGGCAGTAAAGATTAAGGATATCTTGTAACCTTGTAATTTCTTGTGTTGAAGCCTGTAAAAAGAATATAGAATCATCAGCAAAAAACAAATGGGAGACCACTGGTCCTCCCCGAGATGCTGCTACTCCCGCTAGGCTACGATTGCTGACAGCGGAAGTAACAGCACTCGAAAGTGCTTCCGAACAAAGCACGAATAAATAGGGGGAGAGAGGGTAGCCCTGCCTCAGCCCCCTTTTAGGGATAACCCTTCCTGTAATAGTCCCATCGCGTACAAACTTGTATTGTGCAGTGGTGACACACCTCATAACCACTGATATCAACTTCTGCCCAAAGCCAAACTTCTTTAAGGTTTCTTGTAGAAAAGACCACTCTACTCTGTCATAGGCTTTAGACATATCCACCTTGATAGCTAGGGCACCTTTTCTACCCTTCTTTCTAGTTTTTAGAGTATGGATGACTTCAAAGGCGGTTAAGATGTTGTCCGAGATGAGCCTTCCTGGTACGAAAGCCGACTGGTTTTCCGAAATCAAACTATCCAGCACCGTTTTAATTCTGTTTGCAACAACCTTGGCCACAATCTTGTAGATGACCGAACATAAACTGATCGGTCTAAAGTCGACCGGTTTTCTAGGCTGTTTAGTTTTTGGAATTAACGCAATCAGGGTGTGATTGAAGCTTCCTAGACTTGCTCCTTCGTTTAAGATCTTTAGGCAGGTCTTAAATGTGTCGGAGCCAACAGTGCTCCAGAATTTTTGATAAAACCCGGCTGAGAAGCCATCCTTACCTGGGGCCTTGTCGGGCCCCATTTGAAAGAGTGCAAACTGTACTTCCTGGGCAGTGAACTCATTATCCAAAAAACGAGCATTTTCTTCAGTAACAATAGCACCAAGTAAGTGATTTGTAACTGAGTTTATGTCATCAACAGAGGGATTACTCGTTGTAAAAATGGATTTAAAATGACGTTCAAGGCAGGCCGTTACCTCATTGTCCGAAGTTACCCACTTTCCGGCTTCGTCTTCGATCCCTTTAAAGCTATTTCTAGCTTTTCTTATAGAAGCTTTGCAATGGAAAAATTTTGTATTTCGATCACCATACTTGAGCCAATCAGTCCGCGCTCGTTGGGCCCACATCACCTCTTCCTTCCTGAGTAGCTCTTCATAGGTTTCTGCAATCTCAGCCAGTTCCTCCCTAACTATTCTGGTTTGTGCAATACTTTCCAGATAGTCTTTACGAACACGCAACTTTTGGATTTGTTGCTTAACGCTTCCGAAAGTGTGTTTATTCCAATTACGGCAGTGCACCGATAGGTTTTGAATCTTGTCCTGCAGATTGTTTCTGCCCGCCTTATTCCAACACGCTGCTACCAATTCCGCAAAACTGTCATGTAAGTTCCACATCTTCTCATAGTGAAACCTTCTCCGCTTGTTCCGTTTAGGTGGATCGGTATCCCATTCCAAGAGAATAGGTCTATGATCTGACCTTAGACCTGTTTCGTGAGTGACTCTAGCACCACGAAATTTTTTCATCCAATCTATATTGGCTACAACTCTATCGAGACGGACTCGGATATGCGTTTCCTCTTCTTGGTTATTTGACCACGTAAACTCCGGTCCTGAAAAGCCAAGATCAACGAGGCAAAGCTCCTGTAATACAGAATTAAATGCTTGCATCTGACTATAATGACGCTCCCGCCCTCCTTCTTTTTCTGTAACAGATCTGATTTCGTTAAAATCGCCACATATACACCATGGCGTGTCTTTTGATGGCGCAATTTTTCTCAATAACTCCCAAGAGTTGTATCGTTGTTCTCTATCGGGATCACCGTAAAATCCCGTGAGCTTCCACACATAACCCCCTTCTTCTTCAACAAAAGCATCAATGTGGTGGATAGAAAATTTTGTTAGCTTAACTTTTACCTTGTCATTCCAAAGTAATGCTAACCCTCCCCTCCGTTCTTGTGCTTCCGCGAATACTCCGTTTGCATACTTAACCTTCTCTTGAACTTTCTCCATCTCGTGTTTGTTGAGTTTAGTCTCCATGAGGAAGACTATATTCGGGGAAAGGAGCCTCAACTGCTCCTTCAAAGCTCGGACCGCACGTGGCTTCCCCAACCCACGTACGTTCCAGCTTAACAGACTCATTGTGCTCGGCGGCCCTGGATCCCAGGCGCCGCCGTTGTTGCATCGTTTGTATTTGGGGAGCTTTCATCCCCAATGTTTTTTGAGATTGTAGCTGCCAGGAGTTTCTTCTCGAGGTTAATAGCAAAACTTTTGTTTCCCCCCTTCGAACTGCTATCCGTACTCGGAGGGGGGCTAAAATTAAAGTGATCACCCACTTTACGCTTTGGTGACTGGGGGGCCTTATCCTTTGCGTGCTTTGCTTTCCTTGCTTCCTCCTTCCAATTCTTCCCAGTATTGACTCTCGGGATTATTGTCTCGGGAGCTTGAGTATTACTTTTATCTATACCTCCTGCTTCAATATTATTGATTATCGCTGCTACTCCTTTTCCCTTTGTAGTAGTCACGTGCCCACTGTCCTGCGATGGCACATCAGTATTACTCGCGTTTGCTTCCCCCATAGCAGTTGCATCATCTACCATACCCGTCTGTTCCATCGCTATGTTCTCAGGCCCCGTGTCTGCTGTGTCCACTTGTACTTTCTGCCCCGACATCTTCATAGTAGCAGTCTCATCTTGGGTCTCTCCTGTCTGTTCATTGATGGGGTCTGGGATCTCCTTCTCCTTGCTTTGAGGTTCATTATCATCCGGATTACTTCTTTTTTGTTCGTCGTTTCTTGGGTTCTTCCCTTGCTGTTTCACTTCTCGCTTCTTTACTGGGGGTTGGAATAGTAGCCAGCTTCCATAGCCGGGCTCCTCCCTTTCATAGCGGAAATCCAACCAGGTTTTACCCTGGTCGGTATTTATATAGATACCTCTGCGAAGAGGTTTATCACAACTTATTCGAGCTCTCACCCTGACATAGTTGGAGACTTCATCATAGTAGGATTTCGGATCCGATCTCAGGACTTCGCAGAACCCATTGACCGCCCTCTTACCAGATTCCTCCTTCACCAAGTGAATTGGGAGTTGTAGCACTTGGATCCAAACATCCATGGTTGCAAAGTCGATCGATTCAACATCTCGGCCTAACTCCCAGTTCTGTAAGATCAGGATCAGTCCATCATACGACCACGGGCCCCCTCCTTGCACCCTCTTGAGTGCTGCTTCTGTAGGAAAGCGGATGATGAATACGTTCGGCTTAACCTCGAAGAAGTTTACACGTTCACCATCAATCCAGATTCTCTGAAAGAACTGGATCATCGCCGCACAGTTGTCCATCTTCTTACCCAAGAGTTTGCCTGCTAAACAGTTGGTAAACTCCTTTGCTGCTTGGACACAATACTCCTAATCAAAGTCGACCACTGTGTCTTCTTCCTCAGCCGTTCGTGGTGGAAATCTTCTGCCGTCTTGCATGCCGCCCGCCATCTTCTAGGGTTAGGGTTTTTCTCCGCTTCTGTCTCTAGAGAGAATTTTTAACGCGCTTGTTTAATTTCAATAAAATTGGGTAACTAGGGTTTTAAAACGGTCCAAAGGGCCCAAGCCAACAAGTGGCCCGAACCCTAGGACCGCCGCACGCCTAGAGGCCCGCGGCCTTGCTTGGCGCGCAAGGGAGGGGGAGGGCGGCTAGGGTTTGGGCCCTAGTCTCCTTCCCTCTTCCTTGTTTCCCAAGCAAGGTTGTTTCCTTATGGATTTATTTCCATAACTTTGTTTCCATAATTGAAAACCCCTTTTCAATCATGTGCCCATGAACCCTAATTTTTTCAAGAACCCAATTATTCACATCCTATGTGATTAAACTCACCAATTCTAACATCCAATGTTAAAATTGGGTCTTGTTTGATTGAATCAAATTCAATATTACATCTACTATGCCAATTTTTCAGTTTTCGCGTAATAAACAATAATACCGTGTATGAACTGAAATCGTAAACACATAAGATCATGTTATGTTCTACGACCTGTGGTTCTGATACCACTGTTGGGTTTTGACGTAGGTAACGCAGGGGAATAATAAAATTTAATCCTACTCAAAGCCCACCAAGGATCACAAGAAGAGATATCATAACATGATTAGGGTCATAGAAGATGTGTACCTTTTGATTTGTGAGATCACACGAAGAATGATGTCCTCGTCTCTACGGTTGATCCACGTCTAGAGGTGAGATCTAGATTCTCCCTTCAAACAAGTGCTAGCTTGAACCCGGAGGAAAGAGGGAAGAAGATCAAAGCAACAAAACAAAAAAGGGGGCTCGGGCCACCTTTTTGCCGTCGGGTAGAGGGGGCGGACGGGGCTAGGTTTCGGCCTAGCTCTTGTCTTGCTCTCTCTTTTGCTCTCTCCCACTCCTTATGTTATGTCTAAATAACAATCTTGTGGGAAGGAAGCTAGAGCCTCTTATATATACTCCAACAACTACTTGTTGTTTCCATATAAGAGTTTTCTTGTTCTAGTAGGACTAGAACTATTCCCTTCCTTGCAAATTAGTCCTACTAAGTTTGCAAGGTGTTGCACAATGATCCTTCTATTAATTAATCTATATTAATTAATCCCAAATCTAGCTCTACTCTATTTGACATGTGACCCCATAGGTTTCTATATAGTTGGTAGTAACTATTACTAACATGGAGCGGTGTCTAGCAACACATCCATGCCACCCAACCCATAGAAATAGTCAGTGATCCCGACAAACCTTTGTGCCCAATATGTCATATTGCATTATCCCTTTGTCACCATATCCGGATTGGACACGAGACATAAATAGTCACACTCGTATATCCAATCCATAGTTCCTCGATCCTGGGAATATGCTTATACTTGCAGATAACATTAATATCTCTATATTAATTTATCTGAGTCTGGCCAGACATTCAATAAGCCTCATCCCTCCAGTGGCCGTGGATATTTACCCCCATTATGTGGGAGGGACAAATCCTATCTACATCACTACGATCTCTAAGCTTGCTTCCTATCACGCCCGATAGCCACCTTTATGAGTACCCAGTTACGGTGTAACGTTTGATAACATCAAAGCGCAATATTTCACAACTAGAGTATCTAGTGACTTCAAGTCCAAGGATTGCAATAATATTAGCACTACGAAAAGCGATTGTGACTTCACATAATCTAATGTATCCTTTTCGTCGTGGGTCAATCCAGTATGCCATTACTCCTAATGCATACCCATGTGTTTAGACTTGATATCTCCGTATCAATCTATCCACATACTAGTCTATATTTGATTGTCCTATTAATCAATATAATGGACTAGGGATATTTAAGATAAATAACACATTTTATCTAAGGACTTCATTATATTAAATATCGCCATAAATAATAAATGAATATTCTAGCCAAAACATTGTTCATACTAAATCTACGATTGCCTCTAGGGCATCTATTCCAACACAATTCCTGTCGAGCGGCGAGTATAATCCTTTGCAGACGACTTAAATACGCGACGGGGTATTGTAAGTGGCAGAGTGGCCTTGCTGCCACGATCCACTGAGATTCAGCCCTATGTCACTCCGATTCGTCCCTGCCCCCTCATATCCCTTCAAAATTTCATTTCTTTCTTGAATCGACCGCGAGGTCAAGTCGGAGTACCGAGGGGGCATTGATCAAACAATAGAGACAAGACACTTGGAAAAATATCTAAGTATGGTTCACTTAGAAAAATGTCTAAGTACGATTAACTTAGAACGACATTGGTGGCGTCGTGTAGCCACTGCTGGCATCACACTGGTGGCGTCATAGAGGCCTACCATGGTGGCATCCTTGAGCCAAGGGCACGACACTGGTGGCGTTATAGAGGCCTACCATGGTGGCATCCTTGAGCCAAGGGCACGACACTGTGAATTGGCTCGGTGCCATGATCAGGCCTTGGCTTGGTGCCTTGGCCTTGTTGCCTTAGAGGAATTGTTGGTTGTGGCTCAGGACGGTTCCCAGGTTTGCTCAGGTCGTGGCTCAGGTCTGCTACCCGATTCCGGATACGTTGGCTCAGGTCCTGGCCTCAGTACCAAGCACAGGTCCCGGCTCAGGCACAATTCAGATTCTGGCATCAGTGCCATCAGTGCCAGACCCAGGCACTGGCATCATTGCCAACCCGATGACTGGCACCAGTGCCAACCCGAGGCGACGACACCGGTGGCATCGTTGAGCCAAGGCCACGACACGGGTGACATCGTTGCACCAAGGCCACGAGGGCGCGAAGGCATAGCCTTCAGTAAAATCTACCATTTTTCTGAAGGCGAGGTTAATCGTGGAAAAATTAGCATTTTTTATGTCCACGCATCTTGCTTTAGCCAAGGCCAAGGCCAGGCCACGACACTGGTGGCATCCTTGAGCCAAGGCCACGGCACTGGTGACATCGTTGCAGCAAGAGCTCGATGCTGGTGGCATCGTGTAGCCATGGCCAATGGCACGGCACTGGTGGGATCGCTACACGACACTGGCGACATCGTTGAGTCAAGGGAACGACACTGGTGGGATCGTTACACGACGATGGTGGCATCGTTGAGAGTTAGGCACGAGGGCATACCCTTCTGTGAAATCTACCATTTTTCTGAAGGCGAGGTTAAACATTGCAATATTAGCATGTTTTATGTCCACGCATCTTGCTTTTAGATCTTATTAAGTGACATTGC
>JALGPY010000005.1:120928656-120931156 GCA_023055425.1 Linanthus parryae | reverse complement strand
CTTTCAGCATTACTCAACAGCGTAGCTTGCTTCCTCAAAGCAACCACATCCTCAAGAAGAGAGGAATTACTTGGGTCCTGGTCAAGCTGAATTTGCACGTTGCTCAGCTCCAGGTTAGCCGCCGCTGCTCTAGAAGAGATATGGGAGAAGTTTTTTTGATTCAGGGATTTCAAACCTGATTTCACTTTCTTGAGCTTGGCACAAAGAATAAACTGTTTGGTAACCAGAATAGGCTGATTCCAAGAACCATCAACAATAGAGAAGAAATCGTCATGCTCAGCCCACATGTTAAAAAACTTGAAGGGCGGCTTAGCTTGATTGACAGCGGGAAACAACGAAAGCACACACGGGAAGTGGTCCGAAACCACCCCAGCCGGAAAAAAAAGTTGCCAGCAGATGTGTCCCAGGAATGTCCCACGAGTTTGAAACCAAGGCACGATCATTCTTGGATTGTACACGATTATTACTCCACGTGAAGAAGCAGCCTGTAGAATTGATGTCATAGAGACCTGCAACCTGACAACAATCCTCAAAGTCCTTGATTTTATAAGCTGTTACCGCTGACTCGTTGCACCGTTCATCTGTTCGGAGCACATTATTAAAATCCCCCATAGCAATCCACGAACCCGGGTGATTAGCGCCAAAAGCGACTAAGCTTTCCCACAACCCACGCCTTCTAACCAAGTTGTTAGAGGCATAGACAAAACTGACGTGAAAACTGATAGCACTGATCTTACATGTTACTAGACAGTGCATAACTTGAGGGTGAGCTTCAACCACAACAAGCGAGACCTTAACCGGGTTCCAAACGACTAAAATGCGACCGTGCAAGGCGAGGGAAAAATTATTCACCCCTGCCCAGCCTGGTAATTTATTTGAAACAAAATTCTTCGCGAGATCTTCATTGCCTTTGGTTTCCAAAATAGCAACAATATCCAACTTATGCTTCCTAATGAGGTGAGTAACCCCATTTTGCTTAAGAGGCGTTCTAAAGCCTCTTAAGTTCCACGACGCTAACATCATTGGTTGGCGTGGGGGAGCACCCCCTTCCTTCTTTCCTTCGGATCATGGTCACTTCTCTTGCCCATACTAATGTTCTTCAAGCGGCTAACTCCCTTCGACTTTGGACCAAGACCAAAAAACCGACCTGAGGAAGGAATATTTCTTTTTCCTTTCACTGTGTGCCTCTTTTTCGGAATAATAAAGGGTGCATCCGATTGGGTTCCCGTAGTAGAGGCTTTGATAGTAGCACCTGGACCAGGAAGTTGTCCCACATCAGTGCCTTCAGTGGCATTAAGCTGCTGAGTTTGAGTGTTATGATTACCCAAAGAACACAGACCCTGAGAGGGATCTGGAGTGTGCTGAACAGCACCAAGGGAAGGGACAGAATCGTGATTTGTGACCTCCACAGAGGCAGTAGCCAGAGGGGGATTAGATGCAGCAGAGGGTTCAGCTTCATTTCTCTTAACCTCAGGTTTGCGCGTCTGGTTATTGCGTGTTCTTCTTGGCTTAGGAACTGAAGGAGGGATAACATGATGACATTTATCTTTCCGGTGACCAATTCCTTTACAACCAGTGCAGAGAATCGGGATATACTCATACCAAAATTCTTGCTCTATCAATTTGACAGTCCCATCATCATTCGGGCAGCGGAGTTTGACAACTTTCTTAGTTTCCTTAGACACATCCAACTCAACAAGGATACGAGCATACGAGACCCTCTCCTTATCATGAGTTAGCTTGTGCGTTTGAATTGGTTTCCCAAGCTTCGACGCAATTTTACTGAGAGCTTTTTTGGTCCAGAGATCCAATGGTAATTTTGGGAGCTGAACCCAAACAGGGATCTTTTCCACCTCCAATTCGCTGAAATCAAAGAGCTTGGGTAGTTCCTTGAGGAAGAATGGCTGACTGTGAACAGCTTGAGTACCCAGCTGAAGCACGAAATTCCTATCCAATTCATTATCGAACTTGATAAACACCCACCCGAAGTCATGCAAATGCAGTTTATAAATCACCTTCCATTGCTTACAAACATCGTCAATAGCACGCTTGTCGGTGGACCTTCCCACAACATATCCAACCACAGCAAAACCGCAATCCTCATCAACATTAGCAATATCTTCCTTATCAAACACAATAGCATCATCTTCATCTTCATCCAATGCAACAGTTGACAATTTGTGGTCATTGACATGAAGACGATTGTCAGCTATAATCTGTTTCCAGGACTTAGCTTCCACATTAGAGTCATCAAGAACCCCATTAGGCGGCAAACGAACCGGAGATAGCGATTGAGAAAAGTTATCATCACTTGGGGCAATCCCAGACCTGGACAGAGGGCTCAAATCCTCCTCATAGTTAGGTGAAATCAGGTCAGACTTAGCTCCTGAGTACAGAAATTTCAAGGGCCCTATCCCCTCTGGGGTATTAAGCTTTTTACCACTAGCTTTGTTATCTTTGTTCTTGTTTCCCATTGAAGGAGAAGAAAGCCAACCCATAA